>CAJGYO010000004.1:94968692-95168692 GCA_904845875.1 Miscanthus lutarioriparius | reverse complement strand
AGTTTGGAGGAATTGGGCTTGTGATCAACCAGTCAGTTGCCCCTGTGGAAGTGGAGTCTTCACCTGAAGATCGGAGTTGCCTTTTCGCTGTCTATACTCTGAGGTTATATTTCTTATACTAATACGCTATGTATTTAAGCATTGTCTATCGATATTAACTTTATTTGTAGCTATATGTGAGATTTGACTTCCTGGGCTCACATATGGTGTGTATCTGGTTTTGTTCTTAAAACAGGGTGCTACATGAATTGAATTAAATAAAGATGCGGTGACCTAGATAGTACTTACTGGGTATTGGACTATATGTAGAGGCACTTCCCAATTACCATAATGGTGTTTCTCGGCGAACATTTTCCAAGCACTGCTGAACAAAATAAATAAATAGAGTCATATCATTAAAATGGCATAAGAGAGTATATAGTGTGTGCGAGACCAAAATTACGACTGGAGTATATCGAGGATTTCTTAGTAATCTGCTCGGAGTTCTGTCGCTGAGTCAAAGATTTTTTCACGACTCCTAGTCATATCGATGACCAGCAGTATCCAATGAAAGCTACATGTTTATAAGCAGGCATAACTCATTAACTAAAGTTAACATTGAGTAAGCAATATAAAATGGGCACAAGATATTCACACTCAATTGAAGCCATATGGGAAGAGTATCAGTGTCTTGTTAGTGTTCTTATCTAAAAATCTGAACAGAAGCTTCTCCACTTGAGGTCGCCATTTATCATATGGAGTAACCCTGTCCTTGAATACATGTTTTGGATCGATGAAACCAACCTCAGTAATTGTTTTTTTCTTTAGTTTTAGCATCTCATATCTGCATATATAGTACAATTATATAGTGTGAGGATAACAATATATGAACAACGAACTAACATTCAAGTTACTTCAATTCAATTGTAGAAAGAATCACTTACAAACACCAACAACTGATGAGAGATTTGTCGAGAGCATCCCAGCATAATAGTTGGTGTAATTCATTGAACTCAATATGTACAATGTCATAGCCCAAGTTTGTCTCACTCTGGCAACAAGCCATCCTGCTTCATCATTCTTGATCACTTTTAAGTACCACTTGTTCACAAGAACATCTGTGTACCCAGTGATGAGTAGTACTTAGGGTTGACAAGACTCTGGCCATACACATAGGTCTGATAAATATCATAGTCGCCTATAGGTATCGATGCTTCCCCATGAGTTGTTCAACCGTGAGACCTGTTGTGGCCATAAAGTCTTCTAGTGCCTCCTTATTTGTTGGACTGCCTTGTGCGTTTATGAAATCACCCTCAACAACTAGCGGGTTGATAGATTGCTTAGATTGCTGCCCAAGCTGTGCAACATCTTTCCCTGCTCTCTTCGCATTCAGCGACGCCTTATATGACTTGTTGAGAGAGCGTTCATAGTCCGATAATGGCGAGGGCTTACGTGCATCATGCTGCTTTTTCTCACGTTAATTGTTTTTTCCTTAGTTCTCGTTGAGCTATGTAGTTTGGCTTTGGCGGATTTTTCTGAAGTTCCAACCTCCTTGCTTTTGATTCTTCTAAACATTTCGGTCAGTTATCTAAATCTTTTTGTGCCATCGCTTTTGATTCCTCTTCAGACTTCTCGTAAGATAGCTTCTCCGGAGGGGCTTTGTTTTACGACGGCTGGCTTTCTTCTTCATCAGGGACTTCACTGGGGGCGGGGGCCTCTTCTGGCTCTGTGGCGTGAGAAGCGGAGGAAGGGGAGACCGCTTTGGAGGAGATGGAGTTGGTGATGCAGCCATGCCATGGAATGCATCATCATCATCTAGAGCACTCTGATGATCATCATAGGATGGAAGTGGACTCAGGTTGGGAGACCTGTGAGTACAAAAATGATTGGTAGTAAATGGTTATTATGCGAGAAGCCAATGATTGACAATGATTAATTATTGAAAAACTATTTCGTTCACTTTCATCCGTACCTATCATGAGGTAGTTGAGGAGGAGGCGACAGTACCCTAGCCACCGCACAGGGAATAATGATGTAGCGCTTGCACCATAAAACGAATGAATGCTCTGCTTGTCCTAGGGCCATCTCCCCATCACCTCCAGGAAAGTCAAGAGGCACTTCCCTATAGTCTTTGATAACTCTATCCACCAAGACGCTATAATAGCCAGGTGGAATTGGATTCCCATGGATCGTTGGTGTCTTGTCAGGGACCACAGGAGAAACAATACCGTGCGTCACCAAGACTGTGGCACCGGTATTCCACAAGGGAATGTGCAGCTTACATGGCGTCAAAGGCATGGTGATGTCATCAACTAGGAAGTGCTGTAATGCTTCATCTTGATTTGGGATCTTAGTGGAAGCACAGCTGCTTCTTAGCTGAGGGGGGCTAATGTTGACTGCATGCTCTAATGTTGATGACTGCCTTTAGCTACTCAACTGTAGTGCCACTTGTCGTTTGATTTCCTCTTGCATTCTGGCCTCCATGCTTAGTTCTCGCTCCCACGATTGAAGCACTGCCTCCTCTAACCTGTGGATCCGCTTTGCCTCCACTCCTTCCTTCGCTGGTGGCTTCTGTAGGTAGCGACGTCCTTAGGGAAGCCATGCCGCCACAAAATCAACCCTTTGCCTCACGTTCGCCCAGGGTGTTCAAGACTCTGGAGGGCGTACGTGAGCTCATCCTTCTCTAGGTTGGGCACAAAGGCACCACTAATAGAAGCATCTATAATATGGAAAAGTCTTTGTGTTGTTATTCCAATTTGCTCACCAACAACCGGCTCCCTGGTCTATGGGTCCAGTGATCCCTCATGCGCGAAAAACCAATTCTTAGAGCCTTTAGGCCAATCAATTGAAAATGGATTGATCCCTTTGGAAGCATGTCTTCTTCCATTCTTTGCCACTTTGGAATGGCACTTCTGTAGCCACCCGATCCCTTTTTGTGATGGTACCGCTTCTGTCGCTCATTCTGTTGGTTCCTTCTCACCCATTCCTCACCCTCTTCCAAGGTCTTATACCTCACAAATTTAGGCCAGTCGTCCCTCAACTTTTTGCACGGGCTATTTTAACTGAAATCTAGAGTCAGATTCTTCTTGATGAATTCAGTGTACAACTTCTTCTAGGTCTAAAATTGTGTGGCCATCTTCTTGAGAGCCCAACTTTTAACTAGATTTCTTAAATCTTCACCTGCTGGTAGAGTGAAATGTGCAGTGACTGAAGCCCAAAGAATGTCCTTTTATCGCTCAAAGACAAAACTGATTAGAGGATCATCCTTCCTCTATTTCCATTCACAGACGCTGATCGGGACCCTATCCCTGACAAGAACCCCACAGTGGTTTATGAACTTCTTTGCATTGTTTTTTGGCAGAAGCGGTTCGCCAGTATTAGGAACGAATTCTGTGATTATGTTGTGGCCATCCAACAGTTTTGTCGGGCCTCATACACTTTTCATCGATGTCGTCGATCCACAGTGCTACATACGTAGAAACACAAAGATTCAGTAATACATATATGTGACAGAACCACCTGAAATAGCAAACCTTCGGAGGCGCTTGTCTTCTACTAGACACTAAGCACCCCGAAAGTAAGCTACACCAGGCGGTTCCATCGAGCACACCCCAAGGGAGAACTCGAACAATCCATGTTTTTCATCCAGAATCCAATAATGAGAACGAGTTTATAATACTTTGTCCATTTCATACAACAAGAGTTCTCGAAAATACATTATTACAATACCAAATTCAGAGTGTGGAATTTAAACAGTGGAATTGAGATAAACATCTAACGATAAGATACAAGGATCCGTCTGTGCTCACTAGAAGAATCCTCCACACAATAGTCACTCCTCAAGCTGCACTTGCAACAGGGGTAAATAAACCCTGAGTACACAATGTACTCGCAAGACTTACCCGACTAGTGAGAATAATTTCCTGACTTCAAAGGATATGATAAGCTTTATGGTTTGCTGGGTTTCCTTTTTTTGCGAAAAGCATTATTAGTAGTGAATCCTTATGTATGTGTTTTATTAGCATTCGTGATTAGTTCATTAGTTAACCATTCTATGTAAGCACCTGTTCTACTTTCAACCAAGAGTTGAGCAATCAGATCCATTCATCCCCTTTCATCTTCCAGTTCTTACTACGGTGCTAGACCATAGCCAAGTCGTACCATATCACGTGGTGATTCACGAACCAATGTATCCTAGCTGGGTACCCCAAAACACGTACCCCGCTTGTACCCCAGGCACAGGCAAGACCAACCCACCACTCTCCTGTCAAGGGGTCCAAGTCTCCGTCCAAACTTGGACTCCAAGCCCCCACTCCTGAGTCTTGGACTCAGTGTGGTGCTTAGACCTCCGCCATCCCTGCCTCCAATCAGTCAGTCCAGAAAGAGCCGAAACCCACGATAAGAGAGCATTGAGCCTTCTTACTCCCATAAGCAAGTATGTGCTTAGGATAATAAGTCTGTGACCTGACTACCATTCATAGCAATGGACGGTCCTTAACCGATACGGACAGGGAAAATAGTGTAACCAAGCTATGCCTCGTTGACCGCGGGACACAACCAATTACACCCACCAATACCCGTACCATATCCCTGCCCGGTCTTCATTTCCTTTCACCATTTTATCACGAGAGTAATAATAATAATCACCTATTGTGAGTAACTACAGGTTACTCACGCTACCGATAGCCTAAGCATAGCAGCTACTCGACCTATGCTAGTAGGACTCATAGGTAAGTTTATCTATGCATGTAGTTTCAATATAAATTATGTAACGTAAATGCACATCACATATATATATCCAGTGATTATTCAAAATAAGGGTTATGCATCGGGGCTTGCCTTGGGCAGACGCAGTGTCAGCTAAGTCAGTCGTCGGTGGCTCTGAGGCTTCCTCCTGTACGAGAACCTCCTCCTCGTACTCCTCAATCACCTCCTCGTACTCCTGCTCTTCGATGGTCACGAACTTCACCAACTCGTTCTCTACATGCATGCAATGATGATGCAACCCTTAATATTAAGGCAACAGAAATTCTTAAAATAAGAATACATTTACTAAGCCACTAAGCTAGCTCTAATGGCTAAGATACTAACTACTTATCATTTCCACCAAAATAGGTATGGATTCATCTAACAGGTATTAACTTAGCAACTAAAATGTAATCTTACTCTTATTAGCGATTTAACTTATATTACAACAAGGAGCACCTAACTATCCTAGTGCTTAGCCTATTCTAGGGCTACAAAAATTTCAGGGAGCACATAATAATACAATGAAGCTACTGTAAAATTTTCAAAGCTAAAGCTATCACCATTTTGCTACAAAATTCCCACAATATTTAAACTAATAATATTAAGCATCCTTAATTAATTTAATGGCTCCTAAAGTCAACATATATTTGCACAAAATAAATATACCAATAGATAGAGAATAATTTTAGGAGTCTAACAAAATTTATTTTCAATTTTTTGGATATCTACATGATTTTAGATTAATTACACAAAACTAGTTCTTAAATAAAAATACAAAACCATTTCTAATTCTTTACTAAAAAGATGAACCAAACTAGCCCAACGCGGCCCACACGGGGCACGGCCCACGCGTAGAGGCGGCCCATGGCGGGGAGCCCACATGCGCGCTGGTGTTTTGGCAAAAATGCCCCCGAGCTACCTACTATTCTCGCAACCACTATTCGCCCTATTTACTCAGTCAGCACTTATGCACGAAAGACCCCGAGAGAAGCTATCTTCGCATTGGGGAGGTCCCCACGACCCCGCGCTCGCTGACGCGGCGTGGACCGGTATGGCCCCGTTATGCCGGCCAACCAGGACCCTTGTAGGCCTAGCTATGGGACCGATGCTCACCTATGGGCCGACGCACAACGATGGGCGGTGGTTGCACGAACGGAGGTGAAGCAGAGCGGACTTTCCCTAGCGGCGGGCGACCTGCAACGGCGGCAACCGCGTTCCGATGAGTCACAGCATGCAACAGATAATAGAAGTGACAGGTAAGCAACAGTGATGCACCACGATCCTACCCGTGGTGGTAGCCTGGCCGGAGACGCCCCGAGCAAGTTTGGTCGCGTGAGCGTGGCGAGCTCAACGGCGAACCACAGCGACACAGCCATGTCAACGGCATGGATGCGGCTATAGGACTGTGACATGGGTGCACATGATGAAGAGGGGTTCTAGGTGAGGCTAGTGGTGCGGTCAATTCGACCTGAGATGGCGAGATTGGAGCTGGCCACGGTGAGCCAGGCTGGGCCTTAATGGCGCGGTGGCGAGAGCAAAGCTCCAAAATTGGAGCACGGCCTGGCCATAATCATGGTGGGGTGGGGGCAGTTGATAAGAGGCTATGAGGATGGAGCTGTGGGTGCATGGAATTGATGGGAGATGACCCCTCATAGACAGGCGTGTTGGCGCGGCTCGGCGACGGCAGCAGAGAGAAGGAAAGAGAGAGAGACGGGGTGTGGCCGGTGACTCAACGAGGCGAGCCTTGGTGGGACGCGGTAGACACGACCAGCGCAGCCCATGACCAAACTCTAACCGATAGGTGTGCATGCTTGTGACCGACATGGTCCGCACGCCGCAGTGCCATAAATGGCATGGCAATGGCGGTCTGGCCTCGTGCGCGCGACATCAAAGCGGGCCAGCAACGCAGCACGGTGTAGCAACATGCGATGTAGTGCGATGCAGCGGGTAGGCGCGAGCGTGACGTGATGCGACAGTAGTGGAAGCGGCTGCATCACAGCACAAGGTGGGTCGGTGGCGCGGCAGCGCACGGGGTAGGGGTAGAGCCGCTCAACCGTGCAAGCCACAGCAACGGCGGCTCCTCTCGGTCGGGTCAGGGTGACCTGGCCGGCCAAGTGTGGCAGCACGTGTGCGCACTCAGAGCACGCCAATGCTGCGATGGCCCGCCCCCACCGCATGGTGACTGTGCCCCGCCTAGAGGCCTAGGCCGAGAACGTGCTATGCTTGGATTTCAAAGCAGCGACTACCAGTAAACCATTGCCTCTAAATCAAAACCTACTTCACCACGATCAAACTGATACATGAGGCTGCTCAGCCGAGCTAAAACACCGCATCACCCTCTAACCCAATCTCTCTAAATAAATTGCTAAACTTAGCAATTCCCAGCTGTACACAAGCTTGAAATTTTTATATGTTTTTTGAGTTGAACTCTATTTCAAATTACATTTCTAAGCTATTGAAAATATTACTAAGCAATATTATTTTTCAACAGCAAGCATTTCATTGTCATCTGCAAAGTATGCACTTTCAACTTTATTTAAGTATCACACACATGTTCTATAGTATTTTTGCTTAATAAAAATTGGTTTTAAACCCTACTTGATATGCATGAACTATCTAATCAACTTTCGTTTAGCATTTTTATTGATCATTTTGAGTTACAGAAATCGATCTACACACTTTATCACATGCATTAATACATAAACATGAAGCTCATGACATGTTTTAATAATTGATTTAGGGTGTAACACCGAGGGTGTTAGAATATATATATATATATGAATTAACGTAATTATGTTTAATTTCATATATATAAGAGATGCAAGATTATTAACAAATCTACCTCGCCAACATTTTCTTGCACAGGATTTTCTTGCACAAGAGGTTTTTGCTCATCTTCAAAATTTAGTAAGTATTGAGAGCCATCATCGAACTTTGGGTCGGCCTCATTCTGGTTGTTGGGGCCATATTGAGTGCTGGCATTGATAATGTTCATCATGGCCCCATTCTGGTCATAGTCATCTTACGGCTCGGCCATCTTAATTACCACAACTATATATAAATGAAACCATACACTAGTCATGCATATGCTAATTAATGGATAGAGCCAGGGGCTTAAACTTAAATAACTATTGAATTAAGGGTTATTATTTACGCAGAGCTCTGGTTAGGGTTTGCATGCGCGGAATTCAATCAGGATATATATATAAGGGTTTGGAGCGGAGCTCAATCGGGTTAGGGTTAGGAGCGAGTTCAAGATATTAGGATATATATATCATGATCTACATTGGTGTATATAAATATATCAAAATTCATGTCACACTAATTATGTAGAATCAAATTCAAATATATATAACTATATAATTTAGGGTTATTATTTACGCCTTCGTTAGGGTTTGGAGCGGAGCTCGGCCGGGTTAGGGTTTGGAGCAGAGCTCAGGATATTTGGATATATATCAACATTAATGTCAATATATCAAAATTATGATATATATACCAAAAAATTCATAGCACTAATAAAAACAATATTTTCAATTGTGACGAAGATTCTACAACTATATATTGTAGTACACTACTACATTTTTTCTACAATTCATACCACTCAACATTTTTTCTATATATATATATTTTATGTTTAAGTAAACTACTACATTTTTTCTATTTTGTCTACAAATAAAATCTATCTATTTTTCTATATTTTTTCTATGCCGAAAAAATAATATGCACACACACATCACACACACACACACACACACTCATGCACACACTATTGCTCACATATAGCACGACGAGCACGAGCACGACAGCGAGGACGAGCACGAGCCCGAGCACGGCGAGGAGATTGAGGACGACGAGCATGAAGGACGATGAGCACATGCGCGCGTGGAGCCAGTCGAGACAAGGCGCACGTGCGTGTAGAGCTAGCCGCCGGGGACAAAGGATGAGCTCGAGGCGGTGCTGGCCGGAGGTGATCTCGATGATGAGGACAACACGCGCGGCGATGACAATGACGACGAGCGCTCCGGTGAAGGGGACGACGACCGCACGGTGAGGCGTGCGTGCCGATGAGCCAGGGACAAAGCTGGCAATGACGAGGATGAGGATCGACGATGGTGACAAGGGCGTGGCGGATCCAAATCAGATCTAGGCGAGGGCACGGACGAAGGCGGTGGATCTAGGTCTGGGCACCGTGCATGGACTAGAGAGGCATGAGCTGAGCCGTCAGCAGGGAAGGTGAGAGATGGGAGAGGCGCGTGGAGGCGGCTGGAGGCGATGAGGAGCGGCGGCGGTGCGGTGGCTCTCGGGCAAAGAATGAAGACGATGGTGGGGGAGAAGAAGATGAGGCGATATATATTTGGGGGACCTTTAGTCCCAGGTGAAGCCATGGCCCGGGACTAAAGGACCTTTAGTCCCAGGTGATGGTAAGAACCAGGGCTTAAGGTCTGACGTTTAGTCCCGGGTGCAACCACAGCCCGGGACTAAAGTTGTTTTTTGGCGGGCTGCAAAAACGCAGCTCACCTTTAGTCCCGGGTGGTTGATCCACCCTGGAGTAAAGGTAGGCTGCAGTTTGGTTTCCCGCTAGTTTCCAGAAGTTTTTCCTTTTTATATATTTTTTTTATATAAATATGCAGAGAGTTGTTAATTGCCTCGTAAATAAAACATTAGCCGAAAAATTACAAAAAAAAATCTTGGACCTGGTTTTGCATTATTATATACAACAAAAATCTGTAACCTAAACTCTTTTGTTTTACCGTATAAATATTTAACATAGTGTACATAATAATCATAATTTGCACCATACAAAATGTATTACTTGATTAAAATCATTAAAACTATTGCTTTTCGACAGGAAATTAGTTTTCACATCTTATTAATGTTGATCATTTGTTTTTTCATCACACATTCTCCATAGGAAATCCACCGTCAAGCAGAACATTCATTTAAACCGCAGAAAATATGAAAACACGACAAAAAAATCTGAAGTCACAATTATTACATAATAGGTCTAATACATCACCATATCAAGCGGGAACAGCAATGAACTTCTTCTTGACGTATGTCCCTTGGTTATGATCACGTCGTAACCATGGAGTGTCCTTATTATTTAGCAGGATGCTTGGGTCACTGTTTACTGTAAAGGGCGGAATTCCATCATTCTTTTCATAATCTTCCGACATGTCGGACTTGTCCCTCGATTCCTACGATGTTTCTTTTCCTAAAAGAACTATATGGCGCTTTGGCTCATTATCCGAGCCATTGTACATGATCTTTCAACATTTTTTCAAAAAATATATCTTCCATGTCATGAAAACAGTGTGTGCATGCATTATATCCCCTATTTGACTATCCTGAAAGATTACTAAGAGCAGGCCAATCATTGATTGTTATGAACAACAATGCTCGTAGGTCAAAGTGTTCTTGTTTGTACTCATCCCACACACGTACGCCTATGCTGCTCCACAAAAGTAGAAGTTCCTCAACTAATGGCCTTAGGTACACATCAATGTCGTTTCCAGGTTGCTTCGGGCCTTGAATGAGCACTGGCATCATAATGAACTTCCACTTCATACACAGCCATGGAGGAAGGTTGTAGATACATAGAGTAATAGGCCAAGTGCTATGACTATTGCAATTGCTCCCCCCAAGGATTCATGCCATCCATACTTAAAGCAAACCTTAAATTTCTTAAGTCATCTCGCAAACTTCAGAATTCTCTGTTGATTGCTCTCCACTAGGACCCATCAGTGGGGTATCTCAACATATCGTCTACCTTACAGTCTTCTTTGTGCTATCACAACAACTTTGCATGCTCTTTGTTTCTGAATAAATGTTTCAAGCGTGGTATTATAGGAGCATACCAGATCACCTTGGTAGGGATTCTCTTCCTAGAACGTTCACCGTCGCCCTCAACATCACCAGGGTTATCTTGCCTGATCTTATACTGCGATGCACGGCATATCGAGCATGCATCCAAATTCTCATACTCCCTATTGCAGGTAGAGGATGCGATCATTAGGACATGCATGTATCTTACGGATTTCTAATCCTAGAGGGCGACGACCTATTTTGTCACAGATGTAGTGTAACACCCTCGGTGTTACGCCATAAACCAACTACTAAATCATGTCACGAGCATCATATTTGCGTAATAATGCATGTGATAGAAGGTGTTGATAAATTTCTTGTAGCCTCAAATAACTAATTTTTATTGAGCAAAAACACTATAGAACACACATGTGACACTTAAATGAAGTTTGAAATATGAACTTTGTAGATGACAGTGAAATACTTGCTGTCAAAAAATGATATTACTAGCTAATATTTCCAATTGCTTAGAAATTGCAAATTGAAATCAAATTCATCTCAAAACTTAGAAAATTTTCAAGTTTGTCAATAGCTAGACATTGCTAAGTTTAGCAATTTATTTAGAGAGATTGGGTTAGAGGGTGATGTGGTGTTTTAGCTCGGCTGAGCAGCCTCATGTATCAGTTTGATCGTGGTGAAGTCGGTTTTGGTTTGGAGGCAATGGTTTAGTGGTAGTCGCTGCTTTAAAATCCGTGCACAACATGTTCTCAGGCTAGTCCTCTAGGCTAGGAGCTGTAAACTAGGCCACGGGGGCTTGCCGTCATGGCATTGGCACGCTCTGCGTGTGCACGCGCACTACCGCGCTTGGCCGGCCTGGTCGCCCTGACCCGACCGTGAGGAGCCACCGTTGATGTGGCTCACCTGGCTGAGCGGCGCTACCCCTACCCCACGCGCTACCGCGGCACTGACCCACCTCATGCCGTGACGCAGCCGCTGCTGCTGCTAACGCATCATGTCACGCTCGTGCTTGCCCGCTGCATCGCCCTGCGTCGCCTGCCGTTGCGTCGCTGGCCCGCTTTGATGCCGCAGCGCACGAGGCCGTACCACCGTCGCCTTGCCATTTATGGCACTGTGACGCGTGGGCCACGTAGGTTGCAAGCATGCGCGCCTGTCGGTTAGCGTTTGGCCACGGGCCATGCTAGTCGCGTCGACCATGTCCCACCAAGGCTCGCCTCTTTGAGTCATCGGCCGCACCCCGTCTCTCTGTGTCTCTTTCCTTCTCTCTGCCACCGAGCTGCGGCAACGCGCCTGCCTACGAGGGGTCGTCTCCCATTAATTTCATGCACCCACAGCTCCATCCTCATAGCCTCTCATCAGCCGCCCCCACCCTGCCTTGATTATGGCCAGGCCGAGCTTCAATTTTGGAGCTTTGCTCCCACCACCGCGCCATTAAGGCCTAGCCCGCCTCACCGTGGCCAGCTCCAACCTCACCATCTCACGTCAAATTGAATGCACCACTAGCCGTGCCTAGAACCCCTCTTTGTCGTGTGCACCCAAGTCGTAGCCCTATAGCCACCTCCATGCCGCTGACATGGCCGTGTCGCTACGGTTCACCGTCGAGCTTGCCCCGCGCACGCGGCCAGACTTGCTCGGGGCGTCTTTGGCCAGGCCACCGCCACGGGTAGGATCGTGGTGCGTCACTAATGCTTACCCGTCACTTCTATTATCTGTTGCACTCTGTGCCTTAATGGAACGCGGTTGACACCGCCGCAGGTCGCCCGCCATCGGGGAGAGCCCGCTCTATTTCACATCCGTTCGTGCAACCACCGCCCATCGTTGCGCGTTGACCCATAGGTGAGCATCGGTCCCATAGCTAGGTCTGCAAGGGTCCTGGTTGGCCGGCGTAACGGGGTCGTACTGGTCCACGCCGCACCGGTGAGCGCGGGGGGTCACGGGGACCTCCCCAATGCGAAGACATCTGCTCTCGGGGTCTTTCGTGCATAAGTGCTGACTGAGTAAATAGAACAGATAGTGGCTGCGAGAATAGTAGGAAGCTCGAGTGCATTTTTGCTAAAACGCCAGCGTGTACGTGGGCTCCCCTCCGTGGGTCGTCTCCACGCGTGGGCCACGCCCTATGTGGGCCGCGTTGGGCCAGTTTGGTTCGTCTTTTTTGTAAAGAATTAGAAATGGTTTTGTATTTTTATTTAAGAACTAGTTTTGTGTAATTAATCTAAAATCATGAGGTGTCCAAAAATTGCGAAACAAATTTTGTTAGCTTCCTAAAATTATGATCTATCTGCTAGTATATTTTGTTCATATAGTTTTGAAATATTTTCAGGAGTTATCTAATTAATTTAAGATGCTTAATATTGTAAGATATAAACTTGCAGGAATTTTTGTGACGAATTGGTGATAGTGTTGGCTCTAAAACTTTTATAGTAAATCCCTAACATTACTAGGTGCTCACTGTAATTTTTGTAGCTCCATAATAATTAGTTTGCTAAGGTAGCTAAATGAGCCCTAGTTTGAAAATATATATTTAATCAATAAATTGCCAAAGCACCTTGGAATTTTAAAACTAGAATATTTTCCCAGAGACAAAGCCTTACTTGACGACGTGGATATGCAGACCAGTACGTTACTCATTAATCTAGCTAGTTAGCTTGTGGAGCGTTATCGTATGTTTAAGAGTTGCGGTTACTGTTGATTAATTGCGCCTCTGCGTTGTATCCGCATATATCATAATAGGAACAACGATGAATCATGGAGTCGACTGAAAATAGCGGAAAAGATGAGGCATTGATGATCGTGTCGCTATGATGGAATGCAAACTTTTGGTTATATCTTACCCAGACAAGCCCCAGTGTATAACCCCTATTATTCTGCACTTTATCTTATGCTTGTGCATTAAGTTCTAAGGAGTTGAATGAAAACCACTTGCATATATATATATATATATCCTTATCCTATGAGTCCTACTAGTATGTTAGGATCGTGTAGATTGCTATGCTATAGGATCTGATAAAAGTCGAGTGATTACCTGTCACTCGCGAGAGATAGGAAATATAATATTGTTGTTATTATATTACTGTCACATGGAATATATATGAATGATAATTGGAGACCGGATGGAATGACACTTTGGATCTGGACTTGGTTAGGCATTCGAGCGAGGCTCAGATTGCACTTGTTCCGCCTGTATTGATTGAGGAGCGTCCGTTGCTATGGATGGTAGTCAGGTCACAGACTTATTATCTTAAGCACATACTTGCTTATAAGAGCGGGAAGGCTCGTTACGCTCTTGTCGTGGGTTCTGGCTCTTTTCGGACCGACTGATTGGAGGCGGAAAAAGGTGGAGGTCTAAGCACCATACTGAGACCAGGTCTCAAGTGTGGAGGCTTAGAGTCCAAGTTTGGATGGGGGGCTAGACCCCATGACAGCAGTGGAATAGATTGGTCTTGTTTGTGCCTAGGGTACAAACGGGGCATGTGTTTCGGGGTAACCAGCTAGGACACATTGGTTCGCGAATCATCGTTTCTATGAGATGGTACCGACTTGGCTATGGTCCAGCAGCGTAGTAAGAACTGGTATATGAAAGATGATAAAATGGTTCTGATTGCTTACCACCTGCTTGAAAGTAGCATATGTGCTTACATAGAATGGTTAGTTAATGAACTAATGATGACTGCTAATGAAGTTGAATATAAGGATACACGTTTAGTAATGCTTCCGCAGATGCAATAACCCACAAGCCAGATAGCCTTGCATATCCCTGGAGTCTTTTATTTTCCTCCTATCGGGTAAGTCTTGCCGAGTACAATTGAGTACTCAGGGTTTTATTCCCCTGTTGTAGGTGATCGAATGATACTTAGAGCAAACTCTTGTGTGTGGAAACCTCCTAGTGGGCTCAGAGAGGATTCCTTTCACGCTATGACCGTAGTGTTTATTTATAACCCTCACAAAAGGTTTTTATAAGAAAAGATATAAAATCTGCTAGCATCTCTTGTATAAAAATATCCACTATGTTAATGCTCCTCCATGTTCTTAAATTAATTCTGCTTCCTTTATAACTTTTGATAACATTGTTATATTTCGCTGTTATAATAAATTGAGGTAATATTCTGATACTGTAATAAAGTGATATAAGAAATGACTTAAGAATGTTGTAAGCTTTATTCTCTAATTTATGATCCTGATGGAAAAATGTGGATTTTGGAGTTATCGCTTGGGGTGTGCTCGATGGAACTGCGTAGTTTAGTGTCCTTCCTTGGGAACTTAGTGTCTAATGGAAGACAAGTACTCCTAGGAGGTATTAGATTAGATAGTTCTACCACATGTAGTGGCAGTCAATTCGTTTGCCTTTGGAAGCATCTTCTTTGCGATAGTCAGTAACTCCCCAAATCTCTTGTCGGATACACCATTCTTTGCCTTCCATTGCAGCAATTCCAGTGTGGTACCCAACTTTTTTTGCCCCTCTTCGACAGTCGGGTATAGCAATTTCTTGTGATCCTCTAGCATGCGCTCGAACTTGATCTTCTCCTTTTCACTTTCGCATTCTCTCTGTGCATCACGAATGGCCTGACCAAGATCATCATCGGGCTCATCTTCTGCCACTACCTCTTCTTCAGCAGCTACCTCTTCTTTAGCTTCCCCCATTGCAGTATCATCAAAGGCACCGTATTCAACAAAACCATGAATAATATGTTGTCATCATCCCATTCTTCTTCTTCATCTTACTCTATTATAACACCTCTTTCTCCGTACTTAGTCCAACAAATATAGTTTGGCATGAAACCCGACGTAAACAGGTGTTCATGAATTTTCCTTGAGCAAGAATAATCCTTCTCATTCTTACATAGAACACATGGACAGTATATGAAACCATTCCGCGTGTTTCCCTTGGCCACATTTAAGAAATCATGTATGCCCCTCATGAACTCTGGGGAGCGGCAGTCAGCGTTGTACATCCATTGCCGGTTCATCTGCATTACATGATGTACACCATATCAAAAACTTGTAATAACCCATATTATATAACATGCATGGTTAGTAGTTAATTAAAAGATCCAAAATATCCGTCAATCAACATAATTAATTAATATCCTATACCACACAACTGTTTCACGTACTCTCGAACATTAATTCATTAAAGCCTTAATACGATGTAGACAATCCCAAATAGTACTAAACAAACTAAACCTACAATGCACTTCAGCAGAATAAGGATTTCGCGATCAATTCCAACTAAAATAGACAGATCATTCTCCTGCTGGTTCACTGCCTCATCATACACATGTGCACTCTCATCAGCCGCTTCAGTCTCCTTTGCAAGAGATTTTTGGGCGTGCTCAACATACTCTTCCTTCTAGTACCAATCGTCACATGATCCAGTGCCATCCCACTGAAATTACAACAACAAATCAAGAACTTTAATCAAAATCATCAAGAAAAATAGCTACAAACCACGTAAAACATGACAAAAATTACTCACTTCACAATTCGAACACATGTAGAAGATGCGCCTTTAGTTGGGACCCTTCTTCTTCACCCTATACTCCCTCACAATCTTCTACCCACACTTGCCACACATAATGAGAGGGAGATCCAGACCTCGATCGCTTAGGGACCCATGTGAGGCCGAGGACCCGAAGCGATCCACCATCTACGACTCTCTATACTCATTTTCATCAACTACTATAAGTTTCTCATTTTGTGAACCATAAAATTAAATGAGCTATATACTAAAAAAACTTTATTTCTCAATTTCTAAACCATGCATGAAATGAGGCAATGAAAGGTGCATACTAGTTTTAATGAGCTACTATAAGATTCCTTCATCTACATATGCAAACTATCAAGTGATTTTGAGCTCAAATGGCATATAAATAAAAAATATCCACCATTATTCCCAATCTATAAAACTAAAATTTCTCTATTTCTAGACCATGAAATGAGGCAATGAAAGGTGCATACTAGTTTTGATGAACTACTATAAGCTTGCTTCATCTTCATATTCAAATTATCAAGTGATTTCGAGCTCAAATGGTATATAAATAAAAAAAATCCACCATCATTCTGAATCTAAAAAATCCCAAATTTCTCTATTTCTAGACCAAGAAATGAGCCATGCTAGTATTGAAACATGGAAGGACGAAGTTGGTAACCTTTAGAACCAAGAATGAATGAAGAAATAAAGTCTTCACCAATCCATAAAGCATGAACTCCTTCCACAAGCAAGAACAGAGAGCAAAGGAGAGCTTGAAATGACTCGGGCGGGAGGGAAGAAGGAGAAAGTATATAGTCCGGGGACATATAGTCCCGATTTGTGTATAAACTCCTGACTACAGGTGGAGAGTTCTAGTTCCGGTTGGAGCCACCAACCGGGATTAAAGGTTTAGTCATGGCTGGTAGCTCCAACAGGGACTAGAGGGTGACCTTTAGTTCTGGTTTGAACCACGAACCGGGATTAAAGGTCTCCTCCTGCTCTCCTCCTGCAAAAGCTACGCCCCTAGCCGTTGGGCAGGGGACTTCCAATTGGGACTAATCCTGTCTTTAGTTCCGGACCCAAAAATAACCGGGACTAAAGCCTAGAACCAAAAGTCTGTTCTCTACTAGTACTTCCTACGAGTCACAACCATTGATCTTTCCAGGTACTTTTTTTTTATTGTTTGGCAATTCACTTGAGGAAGACTATTTTATTTTGTTTTTGTTATTGAAGGTGTATTGGTAATTATCCTTTTCCTCCTCTCATTCTCTCGCATGGAGACATATTGTTTTCTTTTCGATGCTACCGACTCTACGCGCTCCGGACGATGCCGACTTTCCACTCCATTCAGATCACTCGAGCCACCTCACCCCAATTGCCCAAGACATATGGCCTACTGCACATCCTTGAGGTCTACATCTCATCCTACTACCCCCGAAGAGTTTTAGTACATGAACACGCTCAGAATAGACCATTACGCGAGGTCACGGTCTTGCTTGACCACCTGTCGTGGGTGTCGTCTGGCGTTCCCAGTGATCTACACTAGCAGTATTAACCCCCTCATCTGACACCCCATGACCAACATTTGTCGGCCACGGGTGGGTGACCTCGTCGTGCGGTAGAGTCACCACCACATTCACCTAGCAACTCAGCTTCGCACACACGAACGCGTGAGTAGCTACGACAGTGTGCTCTGGCTATCAACTAGACCACTGACGTGCTCACCGACGTCAACGGCGAGACAGCATCCACGTAGTAGCAGGCGCACCCGAGCTTCCTGCTCTACATATTCCTGGGTGGCGATAACAGTGGCATGTCGCCACAGCGGCTGATACAGTGCGTGGAGATCAGGTTCGACGAGACACGACCCTCCTTGGGAGGGAGGGCCGCTGGAAGAAGAACGCTGCGGAATGAGGGAAACAGGCAGTGGGCGTCGCGGTGGCTAGGCCACCTTGCTGTTGAGGGGCTGCTGCCAGTGAGAAGAGTGAGTCCCAAGATGATGGTTTGCGAAATTCTAGTTTTACCCCTCATTGAAGATAATAAAATTACCATATTACCCTCATCTGAATATAATTAAATAACAAAAATCCAAATATGGTATCATCACTATTTTTTGGCACTTCTAAATACTTTCACATGGCCACATGGGTACCTCCTATTGATCGCTCCGCCTCCAAGAATTCATTGAGCTACTCACTCCATCAACAAATATAAGGCGTTCTAAGTTCTTTTTATTTGCCCACAGATACAAGAAATTATCGTGTTCTCACACAGCACGTGCATTTAATTAAAATTCATGAATCGCATACTTTATATGGCGAAGAACCTTTCCATTCACTCTGCAAATCATTTCTCATCCAGTTGGTGTGGTTCAACAACCGTTGGAAACGGGAATTGAGGGGCTGAGTGTGGTTCGACGACAATTGAGCCCTTCCTATATAATTTGTCTAAACATGTGTAAATGCGTTTGTCTACGTACGCAACCGCAGGCAAACGTCACATCGGTATGAATTGGGCCGGGTTACATTCCCGTGATCCACGCGTAGTACGTACTAGTACCTCTATACCAATGGAGTACTACGTACTGAGGTATATTAATTGAAGGTGTCACAAACATGGCGTGCAACCCCGCCGTCCTACTGGTGCCCATGACCATGACTCCATGAGCCGTCGGTTTCAGCGAGGTGTACGGCACAGACGGATCGGACAGAACCAGAAACCTGCTGCCACCTCGCAGCCGCAGCGCAACCTCGTCAGAGCATAATCACTGGAGATCGAGGGTTGCCATCTTCAGTAATGACGGACGGACGGACGGACGGACGGGACTGATCGGGGGCTAATCCACATCGATCGATTAGCACGGCCACCAACGCTTTAGCCAGAAGCGACGCTAATGAGGGCCACGCTAATGGCCGGGGGCCGGCCTGCCATCGACCGGCCATCGTGCCGTCGTGTCACACTCCCTCCTCGCTCTCACCCAACCCATCCCATCGCTAGCTTGCTGTCCTGCGTGTGTGACAGTGTGGGTCCACCACCAGCTTCTCGGCCTGTTCGTGGGTTGGTTTCTGAGCGGCCTGTTCGTTGGTTGGTTTCTGGGCTGATAACCTCAACTGATGCTAATTTGTTGTGAAAGAAAAATACTATTAACTGATTGAGAAACACTAACTAAAACCAAACGAACAGTCCGTCTGTCTCTTACTGGCTAGCTTCCTTAATAACCCAGGCAGGCATAGCTAGCAAGCTGCAAGCATGATTAGCCCGCTGATCCCGCTATTAGTTAGGCCATCGCCCGCTGATCCCGCTATTAGTTAGGCCATCACCCATTGTCTTTTCTGGCTGGCGTCCCTCCGATGCGGCTGCCTGCTGATGGGTCGTCGCATGTGCGTCCCATCATCGACTGTGGCCTGTGGGTTGCGGCTTCTTTTCGCAGCCCAGGAGAGATATGTTGCAGCTGCTTCGGCACTGTGTGGATCGGAGATGATGACCAGATGATGGAGATCCTGCACCATGCATGCTCCATGGGTCCATGCAATGCATCCATGTGCACAGGAGTACTAGTACTGATGATTACAATCATTTAGTGGGGCCAGCCCCTTTATGCGTAAAATAGGTTGGGTGGTTACCCTCGAGCTTTGCGCAAGAATGGCTAATACAAAACGTACTAGCATGACTGGTCTATTTCCAGCCATAACTAAGCGATGTACCTTACCATCACCCAAAAAAAGAAAAAAAAAGAAACACATTTTGCTTTTATATATGTACCGCATCGTCTTTGGAATTGGAACGCAGCAATTTTCAGGATGTTACGAAATGGCTGGTACATAAAATTCAAATTGGAATAATCTTTCGAAAATTTCTGTCCCTCGTCGTCCGAACTGGCGTGTGCAGTGACACGACTTGTACTTTGCCCTGCCTCGGTTTGGGGACTTCAAATATAACCTTGCACGCACGGCCCTAGTGCGAGCAATAATTCCGGGGCAGATGCATGCTTCAATATATAGCTATACCCGTGCATGTACCACTGCTATAAAAATGATTTGCAGCAACAGTCTTTTTTTAGAGCGGCTCTATATTGAGCCACCTCTACAAATACCTCTCAACTGAGCCGTCTCTATAAATTTATTTATAGGGCTGCTGGTGTTATTAGTCATCCCTACAAATCGGAGGTAGAGTCGAGATGGCGGACTAGAGGAGGGTGAATAGTTCTTTCTAAAATTAAACGCGTCGGCTAGCCGAAACAAATATGGAATTTAAACTATCGGTCTAGCCAAGACTACACACCTCTATCTAAGTTCACAAGCACCTTATAAAGATCCTAAAGAAGCAACAAAGGTACCGGGCTAGCTAGTGCTCACCTATCCAATTCTAGAGTAAAGTCACATAAACCTATACAACTAGTACTTCACACAACCGAGGAGCTCCTACACACTTTTAGTAAGCAAAAACACAAAGCCCCTAAGCTCTCTAGTAATGCTCAATAACAAGGCTACACAAGCCAAATTGTAGAACATAAATTACTTAGCTACACAAACTAAGCAATGTGACTAACAAGATTACTAAAACCAAATTAGCCACGCAAGGAAGCTATTTCTATGCTATACCAACAAGAAGGTAACTAACAAGCTACACAAGCTAACTAATTACAAGAGCACCTACACAAGCGCAAAGTATGAAATGTAAAGACAAGCTTGTGTTACGCGAAATGCAAACCACTAAGAAGATGATGAAGACAATGTTGACACGGTGATTTTCTCCCAAGGTTCACTTGGTTGCCACCAAGCGATGTCCCCGTTGTGTCAACCGCTCACTTGGTGGTTCGGCGGCTAACTGGCATCACCCTCCAAGCCCGCACGTCGGGTACCACAAGAACCTACCCCGAAAGTGAGGGTAGCTTAATGACACGCTCAATTAAAGTTGCTCTTCGCGATCCCCGTGGGGTGAGCACAATCCCCCTTATAAATCCTCCTCCAGAGCATCGCACAATCTTCTCACGTGCTTCAACGAAGTCTCAAGCCACCAAGCCATCTAGGAGGTGGCAACCTCCAAGAGTAACAAGCACCACCGGCTTGCAACACGATCACCTAGTGCCACTCGATGCAATCTCACAATGCAATCGCACTAGAATCGATCACTCACTCGATCGAATGAACACTATCAAACACAAACGAGTTAGAGGGCTCCCAAGCACCACCGCATAAGCCACCAAGGCTCTAGTATGCTCAGCTACCGGCCCAAGGCCGACCAACACTTCTATTTATAGCCCCAAGGGCTAAAATAGTCGTTACCCCATCACTGGACGTTCTGCGGGAGGACCAGACACGCAGGTCCACATGACCGGACGCGCAGGTCACCTGCGTCTGGTCACCCCGGCGTCACCACGTGTCCCTGGCTGTTTTGAACTAGCTGTTGCCGCCAACGGCTAACTCTCCCGCGCGCTGTCAGACATTGACCGGACGCACAGAAGCATGAGCGAATGCAGCCGCCTGGCGTCAGGTCACGCGCGCGCACGACCACTCTACGTCGTGACCGGACGCGCTCCTCCACCGACTTGACCCGAGACAACGTAGCATCAGGTCACTTCTAGAGAGCTCCTGAGGAGGCCGAAACACGACCAGACGCGTCAGGTTTGCCGTGATCAGACTCAGCGTCCGAGTCCGGGCCTTCTCCGCCTACCACGCGTCACTGCCACTTCTCGCGCCACTACATCAGCTTGCGTCACCAATGACCGGACGCACCAGCGTCACGTCCGATCACCTTCAGGCGCCAGCGTCCGGTCACGAACTCGCGCCCCTCGGCCAAGTGCCAGCACTGACCGGACACGCAGGTCCCACCGAGGGCAACGTCCGGTCACTCACAGTGGCATTTCCTCGCCTCTGTTTCTTCACCGAGTTGATCCGTTTCAACTCCAACTTCTCCTCCTTTGTAAATGTGCCAACACCATCAAGTGTACACCACCATGTGTACGTGTTTTAGTATTTTTATAATTATTTTTAAGGAGTTAATCACTCAATTCACCACGCCACTCGATCCTAGTAAAATCGCAAAGTTAGATCGCTCAAGTGGCACTAGATGACCAATATACAAGCATGTTTGCCTCTCTTGATAGTACGGCTATCTATCCTAAATCCAGTCATAATCTTCTCTACACACCTATGACCGGTGAAATCAAATGCCCTAGGTTATACCTTTGCCTTGCACATTCCATTCCATCTCCTCTAATGTTGATGCAATACATGCACCAATCAATCACAAATGATATGATCCACTTTATATCATCACATGACCGTATTGATTCATCGATCTTGACTTCACTTGCTCTTCACCGCTGCTTCGGTCCATCGGCGCCAAGTCATCACTCAACTTGCCCTTCACACTTGCAACCGGTCCATCGAGTTAAGCCTAGTCTTGATCTTCTCCACCTTGGTCACATGACTCAATGTCATGTCTTATGTGCAATGAGCTCCTTCATCATATGTGCGAGCTTTGCAACAAGTCCAAGCCATTTCACCACCATGACATATGTTGCTCACACACATGTATCTGTGGATTAATCACCTACGTATCTCACATTAAACATAATTAGTCCACCTAGGTTGTCACTCAATTATCAAAACCAAACAAGGACCTTTCATAGAATTTGTAGGGGCGACTCCGAATATTAAAAATTAAGCACTGAAATTCAAATGTTTTCAAATGGCCCCGGATGGAGAAATGACCAAAATAAAAGATGTAGATCTCGAAAAATTATGAAACTTTATTGTTTATAACTTTTTCATTTGAAATCATTTACTTCTTCACAATATTGTTTGAAATTCAATTTTGAAATTGTTGAAAAACTCTAATTTCTCTTTTTAATCTCTGGCTAAAACTTGTAACTAGTCTTTCTCCATCATACTAACTTCAAATTTGATGAATTTTCCTACAAATTTCTAAAATCATGCTCTATCAAATTATTGTGTTCTTACATCTATTATTTTATCCATCTTTTCATGTGACTGTGTTTTATCCGTTTGAATTTTGAATTTCAAAAAAATGACAACTTCAAACGTTATTTTGAAATATTAAATGATTTCAGCTGAAAAAGTCATGAACATAAAAGTTGTATAACTCATCAAGATTTACAACTTTTATTTTAGTCATTGCTTTATATGACAAAGTGGTACTAATATTATTCATAAAATTTACATATCCCTCTTATAGTTTCTATAAGAGGGATATGTAAATTTTGTGAATAATGTTACTACTACTATGTTGGATGAACAAATAATCAAAATAAAAGTTGTAGATCTTGGAAAGTTATAGAACTTTGCAGTTGATAACTTTTTGATTTGAATTAATTTTGTCAACGTTAACTACGTTTGAATTTCTCAAATTTAAAATTTGGATTTTTCAAACGATCACGGATGGAGAAACAACCAAAATGAAAGTTGTAGATCTCAAAAAGTTATGAAATTTTGTAGTTGACAACTTTTTGATTTGAAATCATCTTATCAACGAAAACTCAATTAGAATTTTCAAAAATTTGAAATTTGAATTTTTAAACCACATCGGATGGACAAACAGCAAAAATGAAAGTCGTAGATCTCAGAAAGTTATGAAACTTTGTAGTTAACAACTTTTTGATTTAAATTCATTTTGTCATAGAAAACTTTGTTTGAATTTTTCAAATTTGAAATTCAAATTTTATAAACAACCTCGGATGGAAAAACTATCAAAATGAAAGTTGTAGATTTCGAAAAGTTATAAAACTTTGAAGTTGACAACTTTTTCATTTGAATTCGTTTATGGCCTCAAACAATCAATTTATGTTTGGTTTAGTATAACATGTGGGGAACCAAAATGTAATATGGACACAAGTGACTGTGAGGTATAGTGGTAGAGGAGGGCGGGTGGCTAGCCAGTGGGGGCCTCCCCGGGTTAAAAAAATGTTATTTTTTGGCCTGGTTTTGTGAATTTTGGGAAATTGATTTGTAGGTACGGCTCATCAATCGCCCCTAAAAAACCGATTTGTAGGAGCGGTTGGCCAACCGCTCGTATAAATCAGTGATTTGTAGCCACCACTTCGTAGGGGCGGCTGGTAAAACCGCTCCTACAAAGGGTTCCGAGCCGCCCCTAAAAAACGTACATGTAGTAGTGTACTCTCATCTCTAGTACAATTAAAGGTGTGCAACGCAATGCATTCAAGCAACTAATCACGATATTAATAATGGGAAGTAGTGTGTTAGTACAATATCTATCTACACCACACAACTCCTTTTTGAAAGGGAACCGGCACCGAGAGCTACCTGTTATATTAAAAAAAAAGAAGCCTAGAAAGACACTATACAAACACCACACAACTCCTCAAGTACATCTAGATCTAACCAAGCAGCATGCATATATATTGTTGTTGAATTTTCACACAAGCTGAAGGAACTGCATGTAGCCATGTAGGTCATTATTAGGAAAACATTGGTTTCCTACTAAGCTTAAAAAATGTACATACGGATGCTAAAGGTTGATGTTGTACTAACTGCACTGTTCAATCTCCTTTGTGGAGTCACACATTAGAAATCAGCATTTCGTTAGAGTGGACTATACCATTGCAAAATGAGGTTCAGGACGTGGTATGAGTCGCCTCTCTCATAAAAAAAATAATAAGATTGCACCATGAAGAATGTTCCTGTTGCCTTCATATATAGGGCTGGGAGGTATCTTGAGTCGAATTAGCAGCAAAGTGTCTGAAGCAAAACTTCTCCACGGAATGTATCAGCTGTTGGGCGCCCTCAATAGTCAATTCTTTGGCTCAGACTCTGACCCACCAAATGCACCCGTGGATAATAAACCTCCATGAATCGTGGTTGAAAGATAAACACGATGCTGTACTCAAGCCTTCACCCGTCGTCGACAGATCTAGGTTTCCACGGAGGTCCTAGTAACAAAGGGCAACCATACCGCTCCTCCACATATCATATAGCTAACAAGAGCATGCTCTTAACCTGCTCTTTCCCTCCACCACATCTAGTTCATAGAGGTCGCTCACCTGAGGCCGGTCTTTTGCAGGAACTGAAATGGCAAACTTTTGAGAAATATTTCATATACTCAAATAATTTTGTAAATTGTCTTCTTCATGCATTTTACCCAGGAAATTGCCAACAGTGGTGTTCACCCATAGTTATCTAAATCTAAATTAAAATAATGCGACCTTTGTTGTAATATATAATGGTACTACTCTTCCAAACTCCAAAGTGTGCCGGTTAACGACGACCTGTAAACTTAACTTTAGCTTACCGAACCCCGTGGCTTAGACTGGATCGATATATGCCCGATCCGTCCCAGTCAGCAAATCCATTCATTCCTTAAATTAGTCCACACATAAGAAAAAAAACGATGTCTTCTTCTCAATTAATATGATACGTACCTCCTACGTGTTTTTTTTATAAGTTACCTCCTACGTGTTTGAGAAGAAAAAAAAAAGAGACTGGAGTTATATCTATTGAATCGAAGGTGAACAGTGACTTGGATTTAACAAACCGGAAGTGAAATAAAGCAAGCATCATCATCCATACCACACCATGCGCGGAGACAACACTTTTTTTCGCGATCGGGTTAGACTCGTTTTTCATTAAGAGGAAAGAAGTTTTAATCCATTACAGAGATGCCAGACGATGCCAGTGATGAGCCAACATCACGCCCTGCGACTGACCTAACTACCCAATTCCTTTTCGATATTACATTGGGATGTAATATTGCGACCAAATATTACGACCTAATAAGGGTAACGCCTAGGCGACGCGAATGGCCCAAGAGGCCCACTCTGCTTGGAAATAGAACCTGCATGGCCTCCTGTGTTGACGACGACAGCGGCAGCTTGAAGGCTGTCTGGAACTCCTGAAACGAAGCCTCGTCAGGGAGCTGCGTCTCCACCTCAACGCCAAGGCGCTTCATCATCACCTTCCTCGCTTGCGCCTCGGGCTTTTGCTCCCTGTACTTGCTCTTCGTAGCTAGGCGAGCGCTCTGTTTGGGGACAAGCTCATCATCCTCAATTGCCCGCGCCCTTGCTGACCTGGTGACAGGCGTGGCGGCGACGAGAGGATGGGCGGCAACAGTGGCTTCCTAAAGGAGAAGATAAAGTCATCGACCGGCATCGGTTGCAGAGGAGGCGTCGGAGCGCGGATAGCTACATCATCACCGAACTCGGGTTCATTAAATCCAAGTCACTGGTAAAAAGATATTACACTTTTTTCGTACAAACACTGGTTGCATATAATTAATCTTCACTCAAATATCTGCACACCAACTGGTAAAAAGATAGTTAGTTGTACGAAAAAAATCATATGATGGTTAATTAATTTGACTCGATCGATTGGGCAGTATGTAGTGGACGGTCGCTCTCTGTTAAGTTGATTATTCATAATCATCTCAATCAAAAAGTTTGCTGTTGGGTGAAGAAAGAAATACAAGACGTCAAGATGCGTGGTTTGTGCTGGGACGTCTCTGTATCCTCCTCCTCCGCTTCATTTCGATCATGGAGGGATATACAGCTTGCAAGTACCGATCCGATCTTGAGCGCGGAGCATGTCGGCAAACTCGATCTTTGCGTGTGCCGCGTGATATGGATTGGCAGATTTGCCAAGGAAAATAAAGCATATACGTATACATGCGTCGGAAAAAGAGAATTTGTCCTACCTTCTTTGCTTCTTGTTGCCGTACGTATATACAGTCTGATGACAACCAAAAGCAACCCATCAAAACAGCCAATCAGATAACGACCCTGTACATCTTCATTCTTTTATTTTTTTTATTTGAGAGAAAAAAGGGAAAGGCTAGCGCCCGCACGGTTCCCCGTGCCTACCGCTCGCGCCCTCTCCACACCCACGCGCATGCAGGCGGCTGCTACAGATGAGGTCAACTGCAACATGTGCAAAACCAGATCTACTTTTGCAACATCTAGAGGAAACACTTGCAACATACGTCTGAAACACAAGGAAAATACGTGTCTAGACATTGCAAAACATATGCAACATCTAAATGAAACATTTGCAAGATATGTGTGAAAACATATAAGTGTGAAACATATGCAACACCCAGATAAAACATGTGCAACATCTGTCCGAAACAACTGAAACATATGGAATAGACGCTTGCAACATACATGTCCATTGCAACATATGCAACATCGACATGAAACATTTGCAACATGCATATGAAACACATGAAACGTACGCTTGCAACACACTCTTGCAACATCCGAGGAAGGAAGGGAGTGCGAGGTACAGCCGAAAAAGCCCGTTCCGGGTCTATCCACTCCGGATCTCGTGATGTCGCGAGTTGAGGTCGAGAGTCGCGGTGGCGCCGACGTCGACAGTGGCCACGACCTCCTGGTGGGGAACGGCGGCATTGGCAGCACCTCGAGCGGCGAGGGACGAGGACCGGGCACAGCACGACGAGGCGAAGTGGGCGCGGCAGGGGATGGAGCACGGCGCAGCGGCAGACGTGGCGCGGGTCGATGCGGGATGGGGGCGCCGCCACAAGACAGCTTGGGGCGGGCGGACGGCGCGGTGAGCCGTGATGAGCGAAGCGAGGAGTTAGGAATTTCTGTCTGCTGTCGTAGTGGAGATGGAGTAGACAAAGGAGAGATTATAGATAGGCCTGTTGGGCCGGTCGCTGTGCTAGAGCGAGCGTGGAGCTTAGCGGTCCGATATTTATGTGATTCCGGATGTATGTTCTGTAGCATTATAAAAAAACAGTTTAGCTGATGAATTGGTATCCCGTCAGCCGCTTAAGCCGAATCAAAACTTTGAAAGCGAGCCCAGGCTCGCCCGGTCAGGCCACGGCCCACTACAAGGCGGTGGTCCGTCCATAAGCCCATGACGAGAAAGGGCTTTGGGTCGGGTCCAGAAGAAGTTTCGGTCTGCAACCTGCGCCCTCGTCTCGGACTCGTGGAACCCAACCAGCTCCATATATGGCGGCGGCCCATGCCACGGCACCGTCGCTCTCCGTCATCAGAGTTACAGCGTCGCCTAAAAAAAAAAAAATCAGAGTTACAGCGGATTCAGACCCACACGGATTACGGCCGGATACCCGCCGCTCCGCATGCAGCGCTCACCAGAGGACACCGCCCCGCCGCTAGACGACGAAGGCGAACTAAAGAGGGCCGAGGCTAACGGTAAGTCCTATGCTAATCAGAATCTCCTCTTTTTTTTTTTCTGAAAATTCCCCCCTTTTCCTATTCGATCGATGATGCTGACGACGTGCGATGAACGAGTGCAGGGTTCCATTTGTTCTTGGGCAACCTGGGCGCGGAGGTGGACGAGGCCTTCCTCGCGCGCGTCTTCTCCAAGTTTGCCTCCTTCGTCCCGGGCTCCGCGCGGGTGAAGCGCCAGCCGGACGGCACCACGCGCTGCTACGGGTACATCACCTACTCCGAGCGGCGGGACATCGACGCGGCCATGGCGGAGTTCGAGGGCCAGCTCGTCGGCACAGGACGGGTCAGGCTGTCGTCCTGCCTGTACAACGCGGAGGCCCGGCGCTTGTCGCCGCGCAGCTGAGGGAGAGGTGCGAGAAGCGGAAGCGCCTGTACCAGGAGCGGTTTCATTCGCCGGCTCAACGAGGAGGAGAAACATAGCGTGGCGGTTTCGAAGTGACCGGCTCTTCCTCGTGGAGTATGGGACGTGCATGCCTGCTATGCGTAGAACTGTAGCCAATGTATGATAGCTATATAGCTATATGTAAACAATAAGATTCAGGATGATTAGTATACGCATTAACTAGCACAATGTCTGTATGGTGCCATGGATAGTGGATAATACAAATTCGATTGTTCTCGGAAGGAAGATAAGGCATAGGGAGGATGACAGGTGGGCCCACAGATAGTGTTTTTTTTTTGAGACGGCCAACAGATAGTGTTCATTAACCGCGTGAAAAACAACATCCATCCCATCCCTCTTAATCCCTCAAACCGACCCAAAATGGGATCATCCCATAAAATAGGAACATGACCGTCCCATCTTCTACCACTAGTACAGAAATGATTTTTTTCTAGATGGCTCGTAGGCGGTTGACTTAGTAAGCTGTTTGTAACCTTGGCGGGAAGTATAGAACCGTTGCTGTAAATCACAGTAAATCAATTTTTAAGGACAGTTCCATTAAGAAAACCGCCTCTAGAAACGTATCCATTTCTAGGGACGGTGGAAGCCGCCGTGAAAGTAGGATTTCTGGGGACGGACGTTTTTACCGAACCATCTCTAAACAAACTTGATTATCAGGGATGGTTGTGTTAAGAGAACCGTGTCTGATATATATATTTATAGGGATGATTCTCTTAGTTAACGGCCCTAAAAATAACCTCCTACAAGTACCCTTCTTCCTCCTCACGACTATAGCAGGTCATGCTTGGCTGTAGCTGTTCATCCCATTGTTGAGCTCACTTGGTAGCGAGAAATTGCAAAAAAAAGAGGGGACGAGGTTTTGCTCTTTGAACCTTTGAAGGAGTTGGGTTTGAGAGGTGAGTTTGTGCCATCCTTAAACTCTTTTCAAATTAACACATACTCACCAATTAAGCGCTAGGATTAATAGATGATCATTCAGCAATAACATATTGTATTGGTTGCAGGTTATAAAAAATTGAGTAGCAATATTCACATGATAGATCATATAATCCCTATTAATACCTTATGCATCGCTCCAACATCTCACAACAAACCGTTGATCCTTTCATGAGAACCCAAACTTGTATGATCATCAGAGTATCTAAGAACAATAGTTGTGGTAAAAATAGAAGAACACCATACTAATACTAGTGCACCAGATTCATCCACCATCAAGTTCGGTTAATGTAGTTCTTACTACAATAAAACTTGTCTTATTAGAACCTAGCTTAGTGAATGGTCCAACTAATCAAACTGTGGCAGAAATTTTGAATAGCATGTTGTCTAAGCCGGTCTAAATAAATATGCCACTAGGTTATTCACATACACCCATGCAATTCCCGATGAGGGCCGCTACATGGAATATCGAGAGGTGTATACTGTCATAATCATTAACACACTCTAGTCCCTGACACTGACACGTTGACAACAAACTCCTTGCCAACTTGAATCAGAGATTATATTAAAACTATAGATTTCTATGGGTCTTCAACGAAGTCATCGAACTTTGATCACGAAGTCATCGAACTTTGATCCTTTTCGGTTTATGGATAGTGTGAAAATTAAAGTTATGTATATTTATGAACAAATATTTCTACTTTTTGCAATGGGAAGAAGAAACTATAAAGGTTGTATATAGAGTTGTTGAAAGTGGAGTGAGAAACAACTACCAAGGTTGTATTGATATATAGAGTAATTAAAAGAAAATAGTTGGCAGTCGAAGGAGAAAAAACTGTCAAAGTAGTACTTCCTCCATTCATAGTAAAAACTATGTTTGTATTTATGTAGATTAAAAAGAAAAAGGGTTGTCTTTATACATAGTAATAAGAAAAGAGTTGGTAGTCGAGTCGAGGGAGAAAAAACTATCAAGATTATGCTCCCTCCATTCATAGTAAAAACCATGTTTGTATTTTTATGTAGCAAGTAAAAAGAAAAAGGGTTGAAAGTAAGAATCAAGGATGTCAATACTGTAGGCAATTAGTATAGTTGCATGAATGACTCAATTAGCAACAAATAGTACTTTTGTATGTTGTAGTTTCCAAAAGCTAGGCGATGAGTACCTTTTGTATGAGTGTTTTTCGGATTATATATATATGGTCATATACAATTGCGTCAAACTTAAACTATAGAAAAAAAATATCGTCGTTCGATTGTTTTCATGTGCATCCCTAAGATGAAGTTATGGCGTTAGCACGGGCACTGTACTAGTTCATAGTAAAATACATGCTCGTATTTATTATGTAGTAAGTAAAAAGTAAGTTAAGAAAAAGGGTTGATTCGTTGAGAGGACCATTGCTAGGCCTTGTAAGGATGTTTCATCACCCCAACCATCGAACCCGAATGGTCAGCAGCAATGCACCACCACTGATCATTTGCAAAGTCCCCCCACTGATCATTAGTGGGAAATAAGCATGCAAAGTCAACCTCAAATTGACCAACCCTTTCGCCCTCCCAAACTAGAGTTACAGGCTCGCGCAACCAAGCCCGGCTGATGTTTTAGCCTTAGCGCGCAATCTTTATTTAAGCTTGTTTAGCCGAGGTTATATTACCCGTTTGGGATTATTTATGCGAATATATAGTATTCTTTTGCAGCAGGCGGCCAGCAGCCTTCGTTAATCCGTTTGTGTCGCTGGTACCCCATCGCATACATATGGGCCAGCCTTCATCGTCAGAGTCAGAGGCGCGAGGTACGGAAGCGTCGCGTCTCGCAAAAACGTATTGCAGCATGTACATGCTCAGCATGCCTCGTCTCGCGTGGCGCTCTGGAAGGTGGAAGTGACCGGCGCTTGCTGAATGATAGGCGAGTTGAGCGTCTTTGCTTCGTACTAGTGTACAATCGAACAATTGTGATTGTTAGCAGCAGAGTAGGATCGTATTGTTTGGTCTTCGTCATATGTGTCTGATCTTTTTAGTCTTCTTTTACATGTTTAATAAAAAACAATTTCTTAAATTTTAGAGATAAAATAGTTCCTGGTGTTTTAGATAAAACTGCCGACTCTTTCACCGCCGATTCCAGCCCCAATGCCGCGCCGTCGTCGCAACTCAGTGGCCCTTGCTTCGCCTACGGCGTTTGTCCGGAGGCAGAGCATCCGCCTGGCTGCTAAGGCTTCGGGCGATCATGTGGACATGACTGATAAGGCAGTCAAACGGAAGGCGCTTCAGAATTCCCTGGCTGCTTGCTCCCCGGCGGTTCAGCGTCATGTCCAGCGTCGTGGTTTATTCTCCAGGAACAAAATAGCAATCGCGATCCCTGACATTCGTAAGCTGGCTCGTGCTGCTGGTCTTGGCTGCTGTGGATGCAGTGTCGCTGACGCCCATCTGATGCAGGTCCTCTGTAGTGTTCGTCAGGGCGCACGGTGTCTGTCCCTGACTTGGTTTAGGTCTGTTGGTGTCCGCTCGCTGTTGAGCCCGGGTTTAGGTCCTTGTGTTCGTCTCCTTTGTTCCCCCTGTGTTTTTTCTTCTGTCTTGAGTGTTGGTGCCGGTTATCAGTATCAGGGATACCCGAAAGAAGGAAGCTAATGGCCGCGAACGATAACACCCTCGGATGGTCAAGAGCGTATCTTGGTCTCGCCCGGCCCCGAAGGCACGGGCTCCGTCTCGACCAACCTCAAAGATACGGGATCCAAGTCACCCGACCCCAAGGGCGCGGGCTCCGTCTCGCCCGATCCCGAGAGCGCGGGAGCCCCATCATCCCAACCCTTCGGACGAGAGCCCCGTCACGTCCGACCCTGAGGGCGCGGACTCCGCCTCGCCCAATCCCGAGAGCACGGGCTCCGTCTCGTCCGACCCCGAGGGCGCGGGCTCTCCCACGTCCGACGGACGTCCGTACCGCCCCCAACCACTACGGGTCTAAAAGTAAGAGTCCAGCGTCAAACTTCTGACACCAGAAGGGGAGCAGGCGCGTCTTGACGTGACCCGCGGCCACAACGGGCCACGTCTGAGGACGCACATCGCCAACAGCATCGGACGTGCCGGCGCTGTGCTACCTACTCCCCGTACGGCCTCCAGTGGAGGCGTCAGCGAGCCATACCATCCGCTGGGACGGGATGGAGCGCCACGACCGGTTGATGACGCCCGCGTACGGTGCTAGGGCCACGATGAGGAGCCATCCCTGTCGTCATCTACAGGGCCAGCGGGACCCGCATAAAGGAGATGGAAGACGTTGCAATCCCAACAGCCTTCCTCTCCTCGTCAAATTCTCTCCGATGTAACCTGCATCTCCCCCTTCATCAACAAAAGGGGGAAGCAGGGCACCCCACGAAGGAGGCAATCCAAGACACACATCTAAGACGTCTGAGCGGCGGAAGGCTTAGGCGCTCAACAGTAGACAGAGAGCTCAACAAGACTCACTCTTTTCACCAGAGACTTAGGACATTCTCCCTCTCTCGTCTGTTTGTAACCCCTACTACAAACCAAGTGCCGGTAACACGAGCAACAGCAGACTGGACGTAGGGACGTTCCGTCCGAACCAGTATAAATCCTTGTGTCCTCCGAGCATAGCCATCTGGGTCAGACACGCAAACTAGAAATTTACTAGCCGGTGATTCGAAATAGCGAAAGTTGGCGCGCCAGGTAGGGGCCTTTTGCGCGTCTCGTCGTCCACAACAGGCCATGGATGGCTAGCCACAGCGTTAGCTGGGTCCCGGGCGCGCACGTGCGCTTCGGGAGCCTGGACTTCATCGTCGCCACGGAGGGAGAGCTGGCGCGGGCTCCTGCCCCCATCCAACTTCCTCGCTCTGCCGGCTTCGACGCAACCGTCGAAGCCTTCGAAGAGCTATAGCTGCGCACACTGGAGGCTGAAGCGTCAGCTCGACGCCTTCCTTCAACCCTGATCGTTCCGAGAGGATGTGCGCTGCCTCACCTTCTCCTTTGTCAACGTCATGATACAGCTTGCCGGAGGGGAGCCGCTCTCCCCGGAATATCTCACCCGGGATGTCCCGACAGCGTTCCCGTTCGGTCTGCGCAATGCCGCGAGGACCGTTGGTCACCCCGTGGTACAGCGCACGTACCCACCTCCCACAGATGACGAAATTCGTGGGAATGGCCGATTACATCGTGGAGTCTTTCCAGAACCTTCTCACGGGAGATTCAGAGTCGATCTCCAACTCTGACTCCAGTAGGGGGAGCTATCACCACTCGCGTGAATATTTTATGACAAGTACCCCTGAAAGACGCATCGAAAGCGTCCATGAGGGAGGGGCCACCCCATCAAACGACTTCGACGACGAAGTCGAAGAAGATGCGGGGCCCTTCCCCGCATGCAGGTGGAATAGCTAAGGGCACGGCATCAGGAGCTCGAAGATGCGTGCCTTCAGCTGGAGTAGGAGTGCGTGGAGCTCGAACGCGAGATCGAGCGCCACGGGCATGGTGGCCACGCACGCGCCATCGCCCGCAATGTAAACCGAAGGATCATCGAGGACGACAGAGGCCTCCCACACTTTGCCCGGGCAAGTCAAAACATAGCTGCCATGACGGCCCTACTCCGAAGGCTCCTGAAGCCCGCGACACCCGAAGACCGTCGGGCCCACCGCAAAATCCGCACGCTGCTCGAGCGAGCAGTGGTGAAACAGGCGGAAAGCTCATTGTCTCGACGACGCAAGCTCGATGCCAGTCAGCGCGTGTCTTTAGGGCGACATGGCCGGGACATGTCCGTCCACCAGGCGCCACGCGACGGCGGGGGACTTGCCATGGTCCCGGTGCATGAGCGTCTCGGCCCCAACCATGACGCACGCAACACCCTAGATGCCCATAGGCACGGATGGGGTGACAAGAGAGAGGAGGCCGGCCGCAGCTACCATCCCCATCACGGCGAACGCTAAGATAGTGGCGAAGACCAGAGCCCGAGCCTCGACCTGCCGGGGCCCTAGGCTTTCAGCCGGTACATCCTCAACGCGGCTTTCCCGCCGCGGTATCGACAACCAACCAATGTCCTGAAGTACTCTGGGGAGACGAACCCCGGCTTGTGGCTCGAGGACTACTGGCTTGCTTATCAAGCCAATGGTGCGGATAGTGATTACTTCATTATCCGCAACCTCCCCTTGTTCCTGGCCGATTCGGCGCGAACATGGCTGGAGCACCTTCCGTCCAACCGGATTCAAAGTTGGGTGGACCTGAAGGAGATCTTTGTGGGAAACTTCTAGGGCACCTACATGCGCCTTGGGAACCCCTAGGAGATCCTTATCCCCGCTGGTTAGATCATCCCACAGGATAGGCGACCCAGAGCCATCGCCCCTCCCTCCTCCTCTTCTTCCTCCTTATCTTCCTCCATCGACAAGCCTTGGCGCCGCTTCCGCCGCTGCAGCTTCGCTCGCTCCTTCGCTTGCTGTTTCTTCTCCTTATCATCCTTCTCTTTCTTCCTCCACTCATCTATGGCACGGTTCACCGCCCTCACGGCCACATGCTCCGGCAGCGGCGCAACAGAGGCTCGAAAGCCCAAATCCGCTAGCCGCAACACGACGTTGGATTCGTCCGTCGCCTCCTTGACGCGCTGCGCAATCTCACTATTGCGAAGCGGCCCCTGAGCAAGCACCGTCCTGCCGAGTTCCACGATGGGAACCATCCCGAACAATGGGAGGGCGCGCGCCATCAACGACGCCACCCTCCTCGCGTGATATGCTCCAATGATGCCAGCCCTATGAAGGCCATGGCTCCTCAGTGACACGACGGCCTCGAGGATGTCGTGCATCTTTTTCTTCTCCTTGACGGGTGACCCCCACGGCCAAGTCGGTGGCACCTCTTTGATCGAGCGCCCGGTGAGGCGGCGGGGTCATTCTTCAAGTAGAATCACTACGCGTGCCACCCCTTGTTGGATCTAGACAGCTGGTAGGGCATGTACTCGGCCGCCCGCTGCCCTCGGAGGTGGATGCCCGCGCATCCCATCAGCACCGGGATCTCCCTGCCTTTGTCCTTCTTCCTGTGCAGGGAGACGGCGAAGAAGTACCTCCACAACTTGAAGTGCGGCTCGATCCCCAGGTACCCCTCACACGTCATGATGAAGGCCGCAATGTGCTGGATCCCATTGGAATTGAGGTGTTGCAGCTCGACCTAGTAGTGGTGCAGCAGCCCCCGGAAGATCGGATGAGGGGGATCACGAGCCCACTCTCATGGAAGGCGCAAAGGAGACGATGTAACCGTCGGGCGGCATCGGCACCTTCTCGTGGTCAGGAACCAGCCAGTCCATCGCATCAGTCCTCCCGCGAAGAAGATCGTGCTTGACGAGGCCTTCCATGCGTGCGTGGGTGATGTCGGAGCGGTACCACGACTCCATGGAAAACGAAGATGGAGGAGCGAGGGCTTTTTGGCGATGGCAGAGAAGTGAAAGCTATGGATTTGGGGCACTGGTGGTGGACTAGCTGAGGCAACAGATCCGAACGACGACGGCAGAAAGGTGGGGAAGGCAAGATTTCAGTTTAGCATGCCAAAACATGAGAGAGGATCCCGCTATTTATAAGGCGGGGTGAGACGGGAGGCGAACCGTCCGCCTAGATCGACATGCCTGGCACACCCGTCACTTTTGCCTCTCTAGGAATCATGCACACGCCACCCCTGGCCACTCCTCAAAGGGCGCGCCGGACAAAGGTTCGCCCCCTCGATGGGCTAAAAACCGCCATAGGTAAGTAGGGATACGGAGCTAAAAACACTCCCACGGCCCATTAAGGCCCAAGAGTTTGAAGGTTGGCCCACCGACGGGTTCACTACTGCTCCGGGGCACCTTTAGAGTGAGGGGTGGAATAAGATGGGCCCGCTAGCGGCCAGTACTCGGGTGCACGAGCGCCGCGGGAATCTTGGCACACGTTTGAGTCTTGATAGAGCACGGTCCATGGTTTTTTCTCGAAGAAAGTCAACGAGCCCTTGGGACCGGTCGAACGGACTCGAGAACTATATGGACTGGTCGTTAGGAATCTAGAGTCGGTCACTAGCTAACCCATGTTGGACCCCCGAGAATGGGAAGCTAGGGCCCCACTCGAACTTGTCCGTTAACAGCTCACTGAGCACCATAGTTCATCCGTCAAGGAAAACATGGCATGGCTCAGCACCTTCGTTTTATCGAAAAACGCTTGAGGGAGGACGACCTTAAGACGAGCTGACCCCTTGTTCGGACCCTTGCTGCGCGCGGGGGCTCGAGAGTTGGACTCACAAGGAGACCAAATACGCGGTTGTATAACAATGGCGGATCGGTCAGATCCTAGAGAGGAATCATAATCAAGAGAGATCTTCTCTGATCCCCCGAATCTCGCAGCTACATGCTCCCGAGGAGTCCAAACACAAGGAATCTCGACCATACCAAGATATCCCGTGACCCGCAAATGGAGATCAAGATCCCTAGAATCCTTCCATCCGAAAAAGCTTTTGAAGGAGTATCCTACTCCTCTGCAGGCTCTGGGGCTACTGTCGGGTATCAGTATCAGGGATACCCGGAAGAAGAAACCTAATGGCCGCGAACGCTAACACCCTTGGATGGTCAAGAGCGTATCTTGGTCTCGCCCAGCACCGAGGGCATGGACTCTGTCTCGCCCGACCTCAAGGATACGGGATCCGGGTACTCGACCCCAAGGACACGGGCTCCGTCTCGCCCGATCCCGAGAGTGCGGGAGCCCCATCACGCCCGACCCCTCGGGCGAGAGCACCGTCATGTCTGACCCCGAGGGCACGGACTCCGCCTCGCCCGACCCTGAGGGTGCTGGCTCCCCCTCACCCGACGGAGGTCCGTCCGCCCCCCAACCATTACGGGTCTAAAAGTACAAGTCCGGGGTTAAACTTCTGACGCCAGAAGAGGAGCAGGCGCGTCTTGACATGACCCGCAACCATGATAGGCCACGTCTGAGGACACACGTCACCAACAGCATCGTGTGTGCCAGCGCTGTGCTATCTACTCCCCGTACGGCCTCTAGCGGAGGCGTCAGCGAGCCATACCGTCGCATTGGGCCGGGATGGAGCGCCACGACCGGTTGACGACCCCCGCATATGGCGCTAGGGCTGCGACGAGGAGCCATCCCCGTCGTCATCTACAAGGCCGGCGGGAACTGCATAAAGGAGATGGAAGACGTTGCAATCCATGCAGCCTTCCTCTCCTCGTCGTCTCTCTCTCCGATGTAACATGCATCTCCCCCTTCATCTATAAAAGGGGAAAGCAGGGCACCCCACGAAGGGGGCATTCCAAGACACACATCTGAGACGTTTGAGCGGCGGAAGGCTTAGGCGCTCAGAGTAGACAGAGAGCTCAACCAGACTCACTCTTTTCATAAGAGATTTGGGACATTCTCCCTCTCTCGCCTATTTGTAACCCATACTACAAACCAAGTGCTGGTAACACGAGCAGCAACAAACTGGACGTAGGGATGTTCCGTCCGAACCAGTATAAATCCTTGTGTCCTCCGAGCACAACCATCTGGGTTAGACGCGCAAACTAGAAATTTACTCGCCGATGATTCGAAACACGGACACTAGTCTGCAGGCTTGCCACCGATGGGTGACTCCCTAGAGGCATTTTTCTGTTTCGGTTCAGTGTCTCTACGGGCAACTCCCTCAGTTGTCTGTCTCCAAGAGACCAAGCTTAGCTAATGTGACTTCTTTAAAGCTGCAACCTTCCTCCCTCAAAATATGTCATCCTCCTTTGTGATCGCCGGTGCTTCTGGCTCCCGCGGTGGCATGCTCACCGCCTGGGATACAAACCTTTTCGCCCTCACTGATCACTGCAATGCCACCGCCTACTGCCTTTCTACAACCCTGGCCTCCACGGTCTCTGATCACACCTTCTCGGTGTCCAACATCTATGCGCTTTCTGACCATAGACAAACCCCTGCTTTCCTCTCCCAACTAGCTGAGATCGCCAACCTCTTCACAGGTTGCTGGGGGGGACCCCCGGGCCCAATTACAGGAAAAAAATTTTGCATGGGCGATGGGTGCAGCGTGCCGCTCGTGTGACGCCCAGCTCGATGGATGACGCGTGGACTCGCCTTCAATCCGACGGCAGCTGGAATCGACGCAAAAACTGAAACCAAATCGCCCACACGGCTCGGCTCCACTTCGGCTCACCCTTTCCCTCGTGACCCTTGTCTCCCTTGGCTCCGCCGCCGCTGTACCTGCAGCCCGCGCTGCCTAACTCCACCGCCGCGGAAGAGCACGATGCCGCCGCCGAGCTTGTGCAGGAAGAGCACGCAGTTGACGGCCAGCGTCTTGCATAGAGGTCCAGCTCCAGCCCGATGGCGGGGTCAGCGGCGAGTTCGGCGGCGTCGAGGATCGCCTGGTTCGCCGCCAGGTGCGCGAAGCACAGGGACGGCGCGATCTGGTTGTCCGCAGGTACTCCGTCGCTCCCGCGGGCGCCCCCCGGGGCACTGGCAGCGGAGCCCCTCCTGCGGCCACCGCTGCGACGCCAGGTCCAGCACCCCTGCTGATTCCTGTAGACTTGTATCTTGCACCCCTCTGCTGATTCCTGATTTCCTGTACTGACTGTAAAATTGCATGCAGTTTCGATACTCTGGGACATTGGAGCAACATGGATTTGCAAGAAACAGGATGTAGGTGCTGGATCGTGACCCATTTGACAAATGATTCAAGAACTATGGATTCCTTGAAGGACTGTGAGTGTACATAAATGTAGATGTTTTGAAAGGACCTAGAGATTGTCAACAAATTGTTTCAGTATAGGGTTCATTGATACTTGTGAAAATAGTGGTTCACAAGAATAATGTAAACTGTGATTTTTATCTGAAATATATTTGGGTGTTTTGAAATCAGCAGTGGAATGGATATCTTAATAATCTCATTGTTTCTCTGAACTGCATTATTCTGAACAAAGTCTGTAAGGCTCCAACTCAGAGCAAAGTCTGTAAGGCTCCTATTCAGAGCAAAAGAGACTTTCTAACAGCAAAAGAGCAAAGTTACATAGATTTATGATTTTGCACTCCATCAAAATGTAACTTCCTAACAGCAGTTTGCATTGAAGCATCTTGATCAACTCCCATTAAGAGACTTGTGTATCCCCCTGGTATGTATGGAGCAGCCATTGCAGAAGGATCTGCAATTAAATTGAAGTGTGGCATTGTGGAATTAGCATATCCATCTTGCATGAAAGGAGTAGTGGCTGAAGATGGCCTAGCATTAATATCCCGTCATAGAACAAGAAAGTGTTCACAAATCATTATTTGGTTTGGATCAACATTATTTGTTTGTAAGGGAAAAATTGTGAAAATAGTTAATGTCTTACAGTTATTTGGTTTGGATCAGCATGTTCATCTCTTGTTTCTACATCATTATTTTCCAGATCTTCACCTACAATCAAATATATATGATAATGCAATATTTAAAAAAATTATAGACATAAGCAAAAGTTAGTGGGCAGGTCACTACCTTTCTTCTGAGCACCCTTCTTCTTCTTTCTTTCCTTCTTTTTTCAACAGCATTTTTAAAACGTGTATTCTTTGGACCTTTTATTACTTGAGGAATTTTAAATGATATTACACCATTTAATGGTTCTCAAACACTTTCATTTGGAACTGGAGGAACCTCCTTGGATTTTTCATGCATCTTACTTAGATAAGTATCCGCTTCCAAGTTCAAGTTATGTATGGCTTTCTGCAATTTATCAAGAAGCTCTTTTGACGGCGAACACTTCAATGCAAGAGATGTGGCCTGGCGAGATATAAGTGCTGCTTGTGTTTTTTGAAATCTCCATTCTCAGTTCCTTGTTTCTCAATATAAAATCTAGTTTTCGCATATTTTGTCCATCTAGGCAGTATATATTGCGATGGCAAAGTGTATACTCCATTCATATTAAAGACTCTACGAGCATGCTTGCACAATAAACCTGTAAGATATAGTTGCCAATTTAATCCTATATTACAGGTTACAATGTATAAATTGAAATGTAATAGTATACATACTTATCGATTCAAACATCCAGCAAGAGCATGTAATGGTGGAATCTTCAGTGTTGAGTACTACTGTTGCTCCAAGATCAGATTGCATATACTTAACAAAGAATGTCGAGTTTGTCCCCGCAGTTTCCAACAATTCACAAGACAATGTAAACTGTCTTTTAAATTCTTCCTCAAACTCTGAATACATTCTCCTTGTATATGATTTAGCTGCAGTATTCAGCATAGGTAGAAAGGTTTCAAAAAGCCAAACAAATGATTCAATAGTTTCATTAAATAGAAGTGCACACCCAAAAATTACTGTTTGCTTGTGATGGTTGCAGCCAAGAATCAGAGCAAAAGGCATTTCAAACTTATTGTGGTGTGAAATGAGACAACACCACCAAAGCATTTGTAATCCATGATAGATTGACCATCTGCCTAGAAGAAATTTGCTATACGATCATCTTCCTTGTCTACCTGAAATGCATAAAAAAATGTAGGATCTTGTAACTGTTTATTTCTCAGATATTCATACAATATTTGTGCATCATTGGCTTCTAAGTACTGTCTGTGCTCGCGACCAATCTCATTATCGCAATCCATCTTAGCAAATGGTGTGTTTTCTTCCCCTCCATAAAACTCATTCATGAACTCATAAACTTGTGCTGGCTTCATTCCAGCTTCCCATATCTGCCCAATTAATTTCCTATATGTCTCTATAACCTGTCTTTGGGACCTCAGCTTGTGTGCCTTATTTGGACTAGCAAGATAATGATTGTGGCATAGTACAACCTTTTGCACTCTCTAAATCCCCTCTTTGCTGATACTAAACTGAACACGAGCATCACAATCCATCCTTGTAATGCCCTTTTGTGATAACTCATTTTCTTGATGTCCTTGGCTACTGCAAACTATATATTTCTGACATATACTACCATCTTGACGGTGCTTTGTCTTGCTCTTTCTAATACTAAACCCAAACTTGCCAGCATAGGTGTTGTACATCTCATAAGCCTGTTCCTCGAATTGAAAAATCATTCCAACTTCAGGAGTGATCAAATTTTTCCTAGGTTTATCAACCACCGTCTGTACATATCAATTTTCAATTAAAGGTGTAAAATAATAAAACAAATGATCATATATTCTGTCAAATTTGTTACTTATATTTTTTACCTGATCAGGTACTTCATTCTCCACTGATCTAGACGTTTGTGACATGGTGCCGATGGTCTCTACTCCCATGGTAACCGTGGTGTTCTGTAAAATATGCACACTACATGTCAGAGACCAAACAGCATAGAAGAAAAAGCATTTGTTCAAAAGAAAAAAAAAGGCACAATGGTCTAAACAGATAACCAACCTGTGTTTGTTCGTTTTCTCGACGACCATCGCCAACAACATAAATTTCTAGTGCACGTGAATCCTCCATGAGAGAAGATGCCATCAGGTCAACAGTTGTGATTTGGTCTTCTTGGCCTCCAACGTTTTCCATGAAGGCGGCTGGTTCATCCATGGAAGCGGCGGCGGCGGTGGCGGCGTGCAACTGGTCTAGGGCTTAAGGCATTGGCATCTATCTGTTGGGGTGTCGTCTCGTATTCAACATGACTTTGACGAGGGCTGAGTCGATGTGAGCCGAGCCGTCTGCCGATTGGAGCCGATTGGGAAGCACAGGGCCCAGCAGATTCCAGCTGCCGTCCGATTGAAGATAAGTCCACGCGGCAACCATCCAGCTGGGGGTCGCACGAGCGGCACGCTACACCCATTGCCCATGCAATTTTTTTTTCCAATTACATAGCTTAGGGCTCACAAAGTAATATTTAGAGGCCGTTTGTAACCTTTAGTAGCATTTTTGTAAATACAAACTCACCCAGGCATGCAACAGCTGACAGATTAGCACTGGAACTCCGGCAGCGTGCTGCATACTGGAAGCAGCGAGCCAAATTCAGGGCTGTGCGTGAGGGGGACAGCAACACTGCCTTCTTCCATGCCCATGCCACAGCCAGAATGAGATGAAACAACATTAAGAGTATTGCCATTGAAGGAGTTCAAGTCACAAATCACTCGGTCAAAGTACAAGCACTCACTGATTACTTCAAGTTGATCATCGGTGTTTCGGGATTGTCAGCTTGGAACTTTAGTTGCGAGGCACTGTACCAAGATATGCCAAAAGCAAGTGACGAACGACCTGATAGCTCCGTTCTCAGAACAGGAAGCAGTGCAAGCACTGAAAGGCATGAATCGTTGCAGTGCACCTGGCCCGGATGGTTTTGGGCCGAGTTTCTATTCGGCGACGTGGCAAACAACTGGAACCGATGTTATGCAGTTCCTACAAGCCTTCTATGATGATGAGGTTCAGCTTGAAAATGTTAACAGATCTTATATGGTTCTAATTCCCAAGAAGCCTGATGCATGCACGGTGGATGCTTTTAGGCCGATATGCCTCCAAAACTGCTGTGTGAAGATCCTATCCAAGATCCTGACGACAAGACTGCAACTCCGCTTAATGAAATACGGGTGAATGTCCCGATCGCGAAAAAAAAGACTGCAACTACAAATAAGCAAGCTGGTGGACCTAGACCAGACAGGTTTTATAAGGGGCAGATCAATCACTGAGAATTTTGTCTACGCAATGGTGCTAGTTCAATGCTGTCCCAAACGCAGGAAACCAACATTAGTGATAAAGTTAGACTTTGCAAAAGCGTTTGACACAGTAAATTGGGTAGCTTTGGAGGTGGTAATGCAGGCCAGAGGCTTCAATGAAATATGGAGAAGATGGATGAAGCAAATTTTGCAATCATCAAGGTCTGCAATAATGGTGAATGGCTGCCCTGGGCCATGGATTAGTTGCCGTCGTGGCCTCCGGCAAGGCGACCCCATTTCTCCATACTTATTCATCCTGCTCGCAGATGTGCTCCGGCAGCTCATCAGAAAGGAAACAAACATTAGACATCCGATCGTCTCAGGTGAGGGATGCCATCACAACAGTCAGCCTTGTCGATGGAAACTCAACATCCTTCTGGCACGATGTTTGGGACGGGATGACTCCTGGCTGAGAGATTCCCGGAACTTTATAGCCATTGTATCAAGCAAGAGATTTCAGTGAAACAGGTGTATGAAGGAAACTTGGAGACTTCCCTCGTTTTGCGTCGTTCAGCTGCAGCCCTTGATCAACTCCGTCAGGTCAACGAGCTCATGGGGAATCACACGCTAAGCCAGGGAAGAATCAACGCAAGAGTGCGCTCTCCAAAAGAAATGGACAACTGGACACCTCAATGATCTACAGGGCAATCAAGAGTGCTAACTCCAGGCCCGACGCCTGGGCGAAGTTCGTCTTCTTTGCCTGGCTGCTATCTCAGTGCAGGATACAATGCAGATCAAACCTACACAGGAAAGGTATAGTGGAAGACTCGGTGTGTGAAGTGTGCAACGCCGCTGAAGAAACCACGGCACACGGATGTCCACATGCTGCACAGTTTTGGAATGCTCTGCAAATTCCAACAGACCAACAGTGGCCAGTTCAAGCGCGGAAAGGAATTCAGGCACCGAATCATATACCACGTAAACACTTTGGAAGCGGCGCAACAACATCGTTTTCAGAAACGAAAGGACTACTCTGACGGCCACCCTAGCTGCTTGCAAATCAGAAGCTTATCTGTGGGCTGCTCGACTGCCGCGTGAGGATGCAGTTATTGCCTCGAACTGGTGCTCCATTTTGGCAAACGCTATGTAATAAGCAGGCTCGAAACAAAATGTTTGTAAACTACCTGGCTATTTGAGGGCCACAATCAATATATCTACCAGGTGGGGGATTCTCTCCCCTCCCGTCGAGTTATCAAAAAAAATTTGTAATTGTTCTGTAGACTTTAGTTTAGAATCGAAAGAAGACGAAGGACACTAAACGAAACAGAAACCCCTTTATTATCACTCAAGTCGCTGGTGATGAGCTGCAGCGTCTTCATTTCCTCCGATCACATGACCGTAAAACGAGATTCAGAATGTTGAACTAGCCCCAGCATTACCAACTATCACTGCTCAAACACTCGGTGACATTGATTATTATACCAGCACTAGTCCATCAACCCGTGCTCTCGCACGGGCTAGACTTTTAGGAGATATAAATATTATGTATTATTTAATAATCTTTTTATTTCAAATTATGAGGTTTTGACATTTCTAGATATATTGTTTTTAATATGTATCTAGATAGTACATCTAAGTGTATAGCAAAAGCTATGTATTTAGAAAACTCAAACATCTTATAATGGATAGAGTACATATAACTTATTAAAAAATTAATTATACTAAATTGTAAGTTTGTTCTTTGTTTATTTTCTAACATAATAGACATAATAGATACTTTGTAGTCTACATCTGGTTATCATAAACTCATTAATTACTATTTTTAAAGGACCTTTCATAATTTTTTCTTTGCATGACACCTCTATATATTTTAAATATGAAATTACTTTGAAACCTTACTGTTAATCATGGTAGCTCTTGTTGCATCATGTATATTCTGAAGTTATAAATCTAAATTTTGATTTTTCAAATTTTATTCTTATTGGTTGCTATAGAATTTTCTCTCTCTCCTCAAGTTACGTTGAAACTCTTGTGCTTATTGTATCTTTCATTAACTCTCCTTTTTGCACTTCTTTAAAAATAAGGATTTTATGTTGTATATTCTTCAACATATATATGCTCTTGTTATCTAAAGAAATTTGTTGTAATAGGTAATGTTGATAATTTAGATGCAGATTTGAGGGGGTATTTAACTTTTCTAATAATGAGATGAAAATTAAGTTATGTAATCAATCATAATAAGAGGACATCAGCTAAATGCAAATTTAGGTCTACTTTAGATCATGTTTCTTAACGACATATGTGGGTAATATAAATTAAAGTCATAAGTTAGTTTATATTGTTTTACACTATAGCAGAAGTGGATGATTATTTAAAAAATAGAATAGATCCGGTAGCTATTGTTATTATCAATGGTGATTAGGTTATACTTAATTGATGGTAAAATATTTCTATTTTTATGAAAATTTCTAAGATCTATCTTTTGTTTTCCTATTAAGTCTTGAGAGGATTAACATGCGGGCTCTAATGGTACCTCTAATTAGAATTTCTAGTATTTATCTTTTTTGTAGTGTGATAGGAGTATGTATTTAGTTGAAATCTAGTCTTAAAATATACAAACTCATGATACAATCCTTTTTCAATTTCGTAAATCTAAAGTTTATCTTTCAACTTTAGTTAAGTTGTTGCAATTTTTTCACATGTTAATTAGAAATTCTAGTATTCTTTATCTTTTATTCACAAATTATTTTTTATTAAAAAGAGTCCAGGTTCTAGTAGTATTGTTTTCCACATAAATTGAAATATGTTGTATTTTTTTATATCACGGTAATATATGTGTAGTATTATTTATATATTATAGAGTGCGTAAATTTTAATTAATAATATTGATATGCCATACTATTTTAGTAAAGATGTATACACTTATTTAAAATAATAACTTATAAAAATTATTATCATGGAGTATTAATATAAAGTGTTATTGCTTCGTGGTTTGTTACCTGAACATTTTTTCATGTTTCATAGGTTGTTAAAATAAATACTTATTCTAATATATACATGTTTATTTGATATACATGGTGGAACATAGCATTATAATTATTTTATTTCAAGATTATATAAGTATTTAGAAATATATATGTATTGTACTTTTATGAATATTGATTTATTTTTTTAATAATATATTACTATTTACATGTAGATTTCAGATATTTTTTATTTATTTTTATAGTGGCTATGGTACACACAAATATAAAGCTAATACCTTAAATTATCTTTCACAACTACATGTATGAATATGTTAAATGCGAACTTAGAATATTATTTTGCATTATCTTTCATAATAATAAAGGTGGATAATTTATAAATGCATTATAAGTTATTTCAAATTATCTTTCATAATGGTAGACGTAGGTATTTTTTTGAGCCTAGAAGTGGCTAATTTAGATACAAAGTTAGAGGATTATTTTAAATTATCATTCATAATGACCAAGCTGGTTAATTTGGACGCAATGCTAGGGGTTATTTTAGATTATATTTTATAATGGCTAATGTGGGTAATTTAGATGTAAATTTAGGGGGATATTTTGATTATTTTTATAATAACATATGTGGGTAATTTATATAAAAATATAGGAGGTTATTTTGAATTATATTTTGTAATGGCAAAGGTATTTACAAGCAAAATTAGGGGGTTACTTTATGTATTTTTTATAATGGCAGTGGTGGGTAATTTTCTTAATAAATTACAATAAATCTAATGGCTATTATCGTTGATGATGATTAGAGTCTAGCAAATCAAAGGCTAGATGTTTCTGATTATTGTGAGAATTTATAGGATTTATCTTTTTTCTTAACGCATCTGGTTAGAATTAACGTGGTACCTCCGTTGGGACATCTAATTAGTAATAGTAAGATATCACGTCATGGCTAAACATGGCGAAAATTTATCCAGCAAGTGCTGATTTTCCAGAGATATATATATATATATATATATATATATATATATATATATATATATATATATATATATATATATATATATATATATATATATATATATATATTCAGTGTTGATGATTCTGCAGTACTGCAACCAATAGAACACAGAAATCCAGTCAATTACACATACATGAATGAAACAAGCGAAGTGCTCATTGTTGCACGTTTTTACAGACCATTTGATATAAACAAATAATCCTGCATTCATTGTTTCACATTATTACAAACCTTACAAAACAAGTGGTACACTTGAGTACTTCCAACAGCTTTTCACTCTCAATTCACATACAAACAAATCAAAAGGCAAATATAACACAGAATGAAATGGCTCACGTACACCTTGGAATCAATCCACTCCACCCAAGGCTGTTGATTGGATAGGAAAGCTTACAGACTTTATTAGGTAATATGATGAACCTTCTCCCAATTTGGATAGCCTTTCGTCAGGCCGAGTGTCTTCACTTGTGGACCGTTGATGGATAGCCACCTTATACAGGTCCTTACCCTGGACAGGCACAGGCCACCTGTTACGCTTAAAAGTTACGCGCTTCCGTCAGTCGCGTATCTTTTCTCCTCATGCGTGTTTGTTGGTCAATCTATAGGTGAAAGGGCGTGGAAAGAATAAAGAGTAGCAAATGGTCCCTGATGCAAATGTACAAGAGAGAAAGAATATATAAAAGTGGTTACGATAATTTAGAAATAGTATAGGATTCCTGATGTAAAATTATTTCTATATTTTAGGAGTGGATTATTAGAAACTCTTGGAGATGGTCTTCTTTATTCCTTCCGATACTTTCTAGGAGTTATAAAATTCTATGTTTTTATGAAGAAAATATTAGGTACTCTTGAAGATGCTCTATGCCTCAATTATAATGGCTCTCAATTTTGGAAGCTTCGTATTGACGTTTTTGAAACATAATATGGTAGATGAAGGTATTGATGAAATTAACAGTCGTACCTTCGTGGAAGAAATTTTTCATCAAAACCCTAGTTTCCATTTTTTTTAAATAATGGCAGGAGCTCTCAATTAAGGTAGGAAATAGAGCTTTTTCTCTAGTATCCAATTATTTGATTAGGAATATGCTGAATCTTTTCCCAATTTGGATCTCCAGTTGTTTCGCACGACGCCATGAGCCGTTTTTTGCAGGACTCGAGTCTAAACTCCTCGAGAGACACGGGCAGCGTTGGAAGTGCCCTAATATTCTTAAGATTCATGATCCATAGTATCTTGAGATTTGTGAGGTTATCAGGAAGACCTCCCAGTTGCAACCCCTAAAACAGAGGAAACGAAGATGAACGAAAAACTCGAAGAGTTCGGGAGGAGGTCCCAGTCGGATACTATGGAGCACAGGATTCTGAAGATGCTTTGGGCCACCTTCGTGCTTACCCAGCATCCAATCTGGGTAAGTCAGGCCGTTGTAATTCCAGATTTCTAGTGTTTCAAGATACTTGGATGGGCAAAGAGCCTCAAGCACCTCTGCTTCAACTTCTGGACTGCAAATCCCAATATCCCAGCTTAGTACAAGTTCTGCCAGCTGTTCCTTGTCTGCAAGGCTAGCTTCAATAGCTTCATCCTTGCTGCCAACGTTTTCAAGATGGTTGATCTCCAGCTTGCCTTGAAGCTTGTTTAGGTTCTTCAATTGTCGTAGCTCATACCCACGTTCATTCTTTACTGTGAAGTACCGTAACTCTTGGAGCCATGTAAGCTTGCCGATGTTTGGAAATTGCAGAGCTTTAAAGGTGATTACACGCCGCAAGTTGACGAGCTGATTCATATCTTCACCACTGGAAAATACCAAATCAAAGCAACGACCAAAATGTAGCACTTGTATGTGGTAAAGATTGGTAAGACTGCGTGGTAAGACCAGGTCGGTTACTTCAGGCATTTTTAATTCCAAGTAACGTAGATGCTTTAACTGATCAATAGATTCCGGAACTGAGAACTGGGAGTACTCAGTAAATATAAATTCTACGCTCAGTACCCGCAATTTCAACAGCTTCTTGAACATAACCTCAAATACTTCTTCCTCAATCATTTGAACACGTGAGGCATAACCAATGATGAGGGTGTGTAAGTTGTTCAATTCAAGTATTTTCCCCATAGGTATCTCCCAAGTCCCAACGCAAAGATGGCGAACATCTCGAGGAACATCTCCCCTCCAGCCTTCCTCGATCCTGAAGCAATCGCTTCCTGCGACCTCCTCTGCTAAATCGTGCAGCAGATCGTGAACTGTAAAGTACTCAACCATATCTTCCCCGATTTCCAGCTGGTGTTTCCCTCCTAGTTGAAGAAATGAGGCAGACAACAATTCATCAAAGTAACTCTGACCAATAGCATCCAGTTCCACTTCAGCATCAGTAGTCTTTATAAACCCTTCAGCCACCCACAACCGAACTAGCTTATCATTATCCAAAGCATATCTTCTGGGGAAAATACTACAGTAAGCAAAGCATCGCCTGACCTGCTCATCAAGATGCCGGTAGCTCCACCACAGCGCTCCCTTGATCTCTTTCAAAAGGTCTTGCTTGCTAGTCAGTCTCCAAAACGCGACATTCGGTCTTAGGCGTAGCTGTGAACCCACTGTTCTGTCTGCCAGGGGCGATCTGTTCAGCTTTTCTGCAATCTCAGCCCCAATCAGTTCCAGTTTTATTCTATCATGGCCAGCTACACTTACCCCATGAAATGCATAATGCATGAACATTTGAAGAAATACTTCATCAGGTAGTTCAGATATTGGAACACATCTCTCTTCTACAGCACCCAGAGCTAATAATGCATCCTTTGTTCGACTAGTCACCAAGACTTTGCTTCCTGTTATTCCAACCTTCAGCGGAGAAAGTAGTTCTTCTAGTTCTCTCTCCAGCTGGTGCCGCCCTTCACTCCGGATATATTGTACCATACATCATCTAGTACCAAGAGAATCCGTTTGCCACGCAGTTTCTTTTTCAGTTTTTCTACTAGGGCGCTACGATTACTGAATTGTGGGCATGCCTCCTCTGTAGCCCCCTCAAGCATGTCCCGGAAAATGGCATCCAAATCAAACTTCTGAGAAACATGAATCCAGATAACAAGGTCGAAATGACCATCCTTTCCCTCTTCCTTGTCCTTCTTCTCATGCGCACAAATATATTGTGCAAGGGTTGATTTTCCAGACCCAGCAACGCCATGAATACCAATTACTGAATAACAAACATCACTGTTGGAGTTCTGTTGGCCATAACAATCTTCCTCATGAAGCACTGCTATGATCTTGTCACGTTCCTCGTCTCGACCAATTACTTTTAGTGGAGGATCTGCCGTAGTAACTGCACTCCGTGTATTGGCAGTAAAACTTGTCTCCCATCAGAATTAGCTACGCTTGGCAAGTTCAGCTGTTCCAAAATTTTTGCATGCATCATCTATGACCTTTTCTATCTTCTCAAAGCTGTCCTTCAACCGACTTTTTGACATACCACTCTCCTGCAAAACCAAACGACAGTGAGGTAAGGCTAACATTATATTTAAGTCCTCTGTGTTGAGAATAATAAAGTGTATTTCTTGTTCACAAGTTTAGACCATCTCAAGGGGCTCCTATCCCTACTTGTGTAATACCCAGGCCTGTTAGAAGATTGTAGGAATTTGTGTAGGTGTCCCGTTTGGCTAGGTTCTAGTGGAATACTTTGTTTATCACGTTCAACATTCAACCATCCAAAGATAGATTTCACTTGTTTGGCTCGTGGCTTAGGAGTTTCATTCCAAGTTTGAGGAACCAGATTATAGTGGAGGTGTAGCGGCTATGTGCTGGGCTTTATGGTTGAATAGAAACGATATGGTGTTTAACAAGAACTAACTCCTTTTTATAGGTAATGTTTAGAGGGACTTAGTAGTCAGAATTGGTCTCCGCTCTATAAAAAGGAAGAGAGACGCGGCAAGGCAGGTTAAGGACCAAGCACTGGCACTGTGCAGTGCAGCACGTCAAACTGGATGAACAGTGTGGCGTCGGACTAATAGCGCCAACGTCCGATGGCAAACCGAAAGGTTCCAGAGAGAATACGGGCCGTCGGCCTGGTCCGACGCATGGCAGCAGACCATACGCCACACAGAGGTCCCAACGGTCGGTAACGAACATCTCTGAGAGGTTACCGTTGTGAGACATTGGACTGAGCTCAATTGGTCCGACGTCTATGCGTGCGACGGTCCGACGGTGCGCTGTGCGCAGAAAATTCTGTGCAAGTCTAATGGCTAGTTTTAGTTTTCTTGTGGAGGCTATTTATACCCCATAACCGACCAAATGAAGTGTGTTGGAGGGTGTTGAAGATACAGAGAAGTGTTGAGACACCCCACCTAGTGCTTTAACCATCTCAAGTGCTTAAGAGAAATTAGGTGATTAGTGTAGATGCTTTGCGAAGTGTTTAGCCTAGTTAGACCCACTTAATCGTGTATGATCTAGGTTTAGGTCTAGTGTTTGCATACCTCGAAAAGTAGAGTACTTGCAAGCACCGTGTTTGTACTCGAATGGGCTTATAGTTTTGAGAGACCACACCAACCAAGAAAAAGTAAAGTACTTGTGAGCACCGTGTTTGTACTTGGAGGGGCTTGTAGTCTTACGAGACCATACCAACCATGTTTGTGATGTGGGCGCCACCGTGTGCCGGTGGGGGAACGAGGCTCATGCTGATTCGATCGAAAGCTTGATAGTGAAGACGGTGGGGAGGCGGTCCGGAGAGACTATTTCGAGACCCATTTACGTGTGGGGAAGACCCGGGCTATCCACGGAGTTACTCAATTGGGGAGCTTAGCCCTTACGAAGGGCTCCAACGAGAACTAGGGAAAAATTTGCGCGTTTCTCGGTACTTCGGTAAAAATACTTGAGTCATCCACCGAGAGTTTGCATCTCTATCTCAATTAAGCTTCCGTATTTACATTGTGTACCTTAGTTGATAGGTAGTTGATAGGATTAACATTTATGTTGCATAACTCTTTTACAGTAGAGATAGCAACACACCTAGTAAAACCTTAGTTGCATGTCTATATAGTTTATTTATTACATAGGTTTTGCCTAAGTTGAAATTAGAGGTGGCGTCACGGTCCCTACACAAATAAAGAGATATGGACCTGTGATAAACCATTAAAAAAAGTTCATAGATCCAGAAGTTCATTCTAAGGGCAAGAGAAGGCAAAAGAAGCGGTATAGACCTGTGGTGAACAACTTAAAAAGTTTATGGATCCAAAAATCACTTTTTAGGGTTGATGGATCTAACTGAAATCCTAACATAAGTTAATGGACATATGATGTATTTAACTCTTTTTTTAATTGATTTTAGTCACTTGATGGCTTTTCTTTGAGTGGGAGCATGGAAGAATATATTGGCATGGAAGCATAGCATACGTTCTCCCCTCCCTCATACAAACCACCTCTAACAACACGGGATCTTTAGCCGGGTCTGAAAATCATAACCGAAGTCCTAATGGCACCCGTAGCTACACGACAGCACAAGAATATTGAAGACCTGAATCCGGATCAGAGCAATCAAACACATTCAAGTTTAAGGGAAGAAGAAAGGACCTGATCTTTTGTCGTCTTGAACGACATCAGCGAATTCTTCTTACTTCCAGGCCTCTCTCGTCGACTTCAATTTGTCGTCTCGAACCTTCCTCTCGAGACGGTGATACTCAATGTCTTCAGCCTCATAGAGAGCAGATTTAAGATCCTTGCACAACTTCTCCAAAACAATCCTTGTAAGAGCTTCCCTCAGCAACTTCCATCACCCTCTCCAGCAGTAACACTTTGGGCCCCCAAGTTGTTCCAGCTTCTTGGAAGTCGTACGTTGGACCATGCATGTCCAAGTTCCCGTAGCAAATTGCAAGGCTAGGTAAGGTATGGCGTCGACACGTCGTACGTTGGACCTTGTCCAAGTTGCGCTATTGGCGATTAAGCTTAGGTTCTTGAGTTCTGACGGAAGGACTTAAGAAACGAAACAATTTATTTATACTTCCTTGTCTCTCTGCATGAGGCTAAAACGACGACGATATTTGGACGGAGGAAGTAATATGCGTGCAGCATATGATCATTAATTAAATATTACTTTTTAATACATATGGCTAATATAAAAATTATGGGCAAATTGAGCTTAACTCAGCTGGTTGGGTTTCTTGTGGTGGAATTTGTCCACTCGGGTTCCATGTCCTCAACTTGACACGGGTGCTCTTATTTTTCTGGATTTATTTTAGGATTTTATAACGCTATTTTTTCAAGACGCATGTTCCGATCATCATCTTGGAACTCAAACTCCCCAACATCACCGAGTGGTCGACGCTTGCATTTGCAGCTGGCTCTACGGTAAGGTTAGGGCGTCGATGGCCGCTGAGGATAATAGTTTTTGAGCCTAGAAGATATAAATTGCTGAAAACCCAATGTACCAACAGTTTTGAAGTTTACAATTTGATGGATATAAATTGGCAGCCGAGGATAGCAATTATGATTTGTCAGTTACTAATAACTATATAGAAAAAAAAAAGGTACAAAGAAAAAAATGGGTTGGCAACCGAGGATAGCAATGCAGCTTCATGACGTGCCATTGCTGGGTCTGTGTTAGGGTGTTTTGTTTCACCCCAACCAAAATAAACCCCACATGATCGGCCCAATAAGCAGCAGCCCAAGTCAAGTGTGCCGAATATAAGGATGCACTCTCTCTAACCTCAAGCTGACCCAACCCTTTGGCCCTCCAAAAGTAGAGTTACAGGCTCGCGCAACAAACCAAGCCCGGCTGGTATTACGGGCTCAGGTGTCTTTGTTTAAGCTTGCTTGATCGAGGTTATATTACCCGTTTGGGTTTATTTATGCGAACTGTGTTATGTACCAGGGGAGTAATCTTTTCCGTTTCGTCGTTCACCCTCGTTCGTTTATGGCGCTGGTACTCCACCGCATATGGGCCGGCCTTCATGGCCTGTTTATCCAGGCCACCGTTAAGGGCCCATGTCCACTTACCGAAGTTTTTCCAGTTACAAACGAGGACCACGCGCTGCTACGGCCTACGGGTGCGCCGCCTTCTCGGAGCGGCGGGACATCTCGTGGCGGCAATGGCGGAGTTCGGCGGCCAGCTCGTCGGCACCCGAGGGTTCAGGCTGTCGTGCACTCGTGATGCTTTGCACACAATGCTGAGGCCCGGTGCTTGTAGCCGGCGCAGCTGAGGGAGAGGTGCAAGATGGGAAAAGTACCGCCTGTTCCAGGAGCGCTTTCGCTGGCTCGACGAGGAGAGTGATCGGCGTCTGCTGAATGACTCATGAGTTGAACGTGTATGCTGTACTGCTTTAGTGTACAAGTACAATCAAAGAGCCGTTATAGTGACCATCACTAGCTGTATATGAAGAGTAACATATATTTAACATATATAAGTATGATCATATTGCTGGTCTTCATTTGCATGTTGCATAAATGTAGGATCAATTCACTCTACCTAAAGGCAATCAGAGGGGGATAAATGACTATGGGAGCTAAAAATAATAAATATTAAGAACAACCCCTTAAGCACAAAACCTGACTGCACCTCGTTTTTTAGTTATGGACAAAATAGTACAACAACAACAACAACAACAACATAGCCTTTCAGTCCCAAGCAAGTTAGAGTATGCTAGAGTTAAAACCTACCAAGAGCCCCAAGTCACGGTTCAGGCACTTTAATAGTTGTTTTTCAAGCACTCCTATTCAAATATAGATCTCTAGTGTCCGGGGTGTATCTGGCTGGGGAGAGCGCGAGCAGCTCGGTGTGCCCGGGGTACACCCAATTTTTTTCCGGCGGCATGGCAGGTTTAGGACCAAGCACTGGCACTGTGCAGTGCAGCAGGTCAAACTGATTGAACAGTGTGGGCGTCGGACTAATAGCGCCAACGTCCGATGGCAAACTGAAAGGTTCCAGAGAGGAATACGGGCCGTCGGCCTGGTCCGACGCATGGCAGCAGACCATACGCCACGCAAGAGGTCCCAACGGTCGGTAACGAACATATCTGACTGGTTACCGTTGTGAGACATTGGACTGAGCTCAATTGGTCCGACGTCTATGCGTGGGACGGTCCGCAGAAAATTCTGTGCAAGTCTCTAATGGCTAATTTTCTTGTGGAGGCTATTTATACCCCGCCGACCAAATGAAGTGGGTTGGAGGGCGCTGAAGATATAGAGAAGTGTTGAGACACCCCACCTAGTGCTTTAACCACCTCAAGTGCTTAAGAGAAGATTAGGTGATTAGTGTAAATGCTTTGCGAAGTGTTTAGGCTAGTTAGACCCACTTAATTGCGTATACTCTAGGTTTAGGTCTAGTGTTTGCATACCTCGAAAAGTAAAGTACTTGCAAGCACCATGTTTGTACTTAGAGGGTTTTATAGTCTTGCGAGACCACACCAATCGCGTAAAAAGTAAAGTACTTGTGAGCACTGTGTTTGTACTCGGAGGGGCTTGTAGTCTTACGAGACCATACCAACCATATTTGTGGTGTGGGCGCCACCGTGTACCGGTGGGAACGAAGCTCGCGCGGTTCGGCCGAAAGCTTGATAGTGAAGACGGCGGAGAGCGGTCCTGGAGAGACTATTCCGGAGACCCACTTGCGCATGGGGAAGATCTAGGGCTATCCATGAAATTACCCAATTGAGAGCTTGGCCCTTATGAGGGGCTCCAACGAGAACTAAGAGGAAGTTTACGCGTTTTTCGGTACTTCGGTAAAAATACCGGAGTCGTCCACCGAGAGTTTGCATCTCTATCTCAATTAAGCTTCCGCATTTATATTGTGTACATTGGTTGTATGCTTTACTTTCCTAGCTTAGTTCATAGGTAGTTGATAGGATTAGTATTTAAGTTGCATAACTCTTTTATGGTAGAGATAGCAACACCTAGCAAAACCTTAGTTGCACGTCTAGATAGTTTATTTATTGCATAGGTTTTGCCTAGGTTGAAATTAGAGGTCATAGTTAGAAATAGATTTTAAATTACCTATTTTAACCCACCCTTAGGCGTCACGGCCCCTACACAAATAAAGAGATATGGACCTGCGATAAACCATTAAAAAAAGTTCATAAATCCAGAAGTTCATTCTAAGGTCAAGAGAAGGCAAAAGAAGCGGTATAGACTTATGGTGAATAACTTAAAAAGTTTATGGATTCAAAAATCACTTTTTAGGGTTGATGGACCTAACTGAAATCCTAACATGAGTTAATGGATATATGTTGCATTTAACTCTTTTTTTAATTGATTTGAGTCACTTGATGGCTTGGGGGCATGGAAGAATATATTGGCATGGAAGCATAGCATACGTTCTCCCCTCCCTCCTACAAACCACCTCTAACAACACGGGATCTTTAGCCGGATCTGAAAATCATAACCGAAGTCCTAATGGCACCCGTAGCTACACGACAGCACAAGAATATTGAAGACCTGAATCCGGATCAGAGCAATAGAAACACATTCAAGTTTAAGGGGAAGAAGAAAGGACCTGATCTTTTGTCGTCTTGAACGACATCAGCGAATTCTTCTTACTTCCAGACGCTCTATCGTCTGACTTCAATTTGTCGTCTCGAACCTTCCTCTCGAGACGGTGATACTCAATGTCATCTAAGATGTCTTCAGCCTCATAGAGAGCAGATTTAAGATCCTTGCACAACTTCTCCATACAATCCTTGTAAGAGCTTCCCTCAACAACTTCCATCACCCTCTCCAGCAGTAACACTTTTGGCCCAAGTTGTTCCAGCTTCTTGGATGCGTCAAAGCTAAGGATGGCAACGGGGATATACCTGTCGGGTATCGCCAGAACGTTTTCTTCCCCGCTACGAAAAATTCAACCCGTCCCCATCCCCGTTAACTGTCTCGGGTATAGATTCTTGCCCATCCCGTACTCGTCGGGCATTGGTCGGGTAACAGATACCCGACGGGTACTGCATACCCGATAAACAATGACACTTGGGGTCGAAGCTTTGCAATCGGAGACGTTTCTTCTTCACCCGGGTATAAGTGTCGGAGTCTCGGAGATGCCGAGGAGAAAAAGCGAGGTTGCGAGGAGGACGAGCAAAGGTGGCAGAGAGACCGAACTGAGGAAGCGAGGGGCACGAGCGCTCGTGAGGCAGGCGTGCTTGTGCTGCTGGTGGAGATGGTGAGGAAAAATTGAACTAGGGTTCTTAGAACACACAAACTATATATATGATTGTTCAGATTTAGACCAAAATACCTATGTTGAGCTTCTTTGGGCCTAATACTCACATGACAGTTCAAATAGTCGGGTTCCCCAACTGGTAACGGGGACGGGGACGTTCTCGTACCCGCTATACCCATCGGGTACGGATTCTTACCCATTTAGATGCCCGCGGGTAAAGATATGATCCCATCCCCGTCCCCTAATGGATCAAATACCCGTCAGGTATCAGGTATCGGGGCCCATTGCCATCTTTACTCAAAGCCGAGGTAGGAGCAGCATCTGTGCATCAGCTTAGAGATGACCCAACCTACAGCTCGTATGCTCCAGCCAACAGCAGCGAAGCTAACTGGATCCATTGCAGGGTTGAGCGGGAGGAGCGGGGGAGACAGAGGGCTAAGCAAATTCTGTAGTCCGTAGCAAATTGCAAGGCTAGGTTTTTATTTAACAAGCGTGTATTTCATTAAGAGGGTAGCAAGCTACCAACGTTAATTACTAGGAGCGAGATGCACTTAGCTCTCAACGACACCTAGACACAGAGGAACACAGAGACTGGCCGTAGCCTTTTCGAGGGTAGCCTAAGAAGTCGTACGTTGGACCATGCATGTCCAAGTTCCCGTAGCAAATTTCAAGGCTAGGTAAGGTATGACGTCGACACGTCGTACGTTGGACCACGTCCAAGTTGCGCTATTGGCGATTAAGCTTAGGTTCTTGAGTTCTGACGGAAGGACTTAAGAAACGAAACAGTTTATTTATACTTCCTTGTCTCTCTGCATGAGGCTGAAACGACGACGATATTTGGACGGAGGAAGTAATATGCGTGTAGCATATGATCATTAATTAAATATTACTTTTTAATACATATGGCTAATATAAAAATTATGGGCAAACTGAGCTTAACTCAGCTGGTTGGGTTTCTTGTGGTGGAACTTGCCCACTCGAGTTCATGTCCCCGACTTGACACGAGTGCTCTTATTTTTCTGAATTTATTTTAGGATTTTATGACGCTATTTTTTCAAGACGCATGTTCCGATCATCATCTTGGAACTCAAACTCCCCAACGACATCACCAAGTGGGAGCAGTTCTCCTGCTCCATTTGCACCAAATTTGGTTTTCTCCATCGATCACATCGACGGCACCACCCCGCGAGTGGATCCAAGTCGACGCTTGCATTTGCAGCTGGCTCTACGGTAAGGTTAGGGCGTCGATGGCCGCTGAGGATAATAGTTTTTGAGCCTAGAAGATATAAATTGCTGAAAACCCAATGTACCAACAGTTTTGAAGTTTACAATTTGGTAGATATAAATTGGCAGCCGAGGATAGCAATTATGATTTGTCAGTTACTAATAACTATATAGAAAAAAAAAGGTACAAAGAAAAAAAATGGGTTGGCAACCGAGGATAGCAATGCAGAACCAAACACCAAACATTAGGGCTCGTCATGACAGCTTCATGACGTGCCATTGCTGGGTCTGTGTTAGGGTGTTTTGTTTCACCCCAACCATAATAAACCCCACATGATCGGCCCAATAAGCAGCCCAAGTCAAGTGTGCCGAATATAAGGATGCACTCTCTCTAACCTCAAGCTGACCCAACCCTTTGGCCCTCCAAAAGTAGAGTTACAGGCTCGCGCAACAAACCAAGCCCGGCTGGTATTACGGGCTCAGGTGTCTTTGTTTAAGCCTGCTTGATCAAGGTTATATTACCCGTTTGGGTTTATTTATGCGAACTGTGTTCTGTACCAGGGGAGTAATCTTTTCCGTTTCGTCGTTCACCCTCGTTCGTTTATGGCGCTGGTACTCCACCGTATATAGGCCGGCCTTCATGGCCTGTTTATCCAGGCCACCGTTAGGGGCCCATGTCCACTAACCGAAGTTTTAACAGTTACAAACGAGGACCACGCGCTGCTATGGCCTACGGGTACGCCGCCTTCTCGGAGCGGCGGGACATCTCGTGGCGGCAATGGCGGAGTTCGGCGGCCAGCTCGTCGGCACCCGAGGGTTCAGGCTGTCGTGCACTCGTGATGCTTTGCACACAATGCTGAGGCCCGGTGCTTGTAGCCGGCGCAGCTGAGGGAGAGGTGCGAGATGGGAAAAGTACCGCCTGTTCCAGGAGCGCTTTCGCTGGCTCGACGAGGAGAGTGATCGGCGTCTGCTGAATGACTCATGAGTTGAACGTGTATGCTGTACTGCTTTAGTGTACAAGTACAATCAAAGAGCCGTTATAAGAGTAACATATATTTAACGTATATAAGTATGATCATATTGCTGGTCTTCATTTGCATGTTGCATAAATGTAGGATCAATTCACTCTACTAAAGGCAATCAGAGGGGGATAAATGACTATGGGAGCTAAAAATAATATATATTAAGAACCCCCTTAAGCACAAAACTTGACTGCACCTCGTTTTAAGTTATGAACAAAACAGTACAACAACAACAACAACAACATAGCCTTTCAGTCTCAAGCAAGTTAGGTAGGCTAGAGTTGAAACACACCAAGAGCCCTAAGTCACGGTTCAGGCACTTCAATAGCTGCTTTTCAAGCACTCCTATTTAAACATAGATCTCTAGGTATATCCTAAGCTTTCAAATCTCTTTTTATTGCCTCCTCCATGTCAATTTTGGTCTTCCTCTACCTCTTCTCATATTATTATCTTGACTTAGGACTCCACAATGCATTGGTGCCTCTAGAGGTCTCCTTTGAACATGGCCAAACCACCTCAACCGATGTTGGATAAATTTTTCTTCAATTGGTGCTACCCCTAGACGATCACGTATATCATCGTTCCGAATTCGGTCCATCCTTGTGTGACCATAAATCCATCGCAACATACGTATTTCTGCAATACTCAGTTGTTGAACATGTTGAATCTTTGTAGGTGAACAGTCCTTTTTTGGTTTTGGTAATTGAGTGACAACATTAGGTGGACTAATGTGTTTAAGTGAGATACACAGGTAATTAGTCCACAATTACATGTATGTGAGCAATACATGCCATGAAGGTAAAATGGCTTGGATATGTTGCAAAGCTCACACGTGTGATGATGAAAGAGCTCATTGCACATGAGACATGATATTGAGTCATGTGATCAAGGTGGAGAAGATCGAGACATGACTTGGCTCGACAGACTGGTTGCAAGTGTGAAGGGCAAGTTGAGTGATGACTTGACGCAGATGGATCGAAGCAACGGTGAAAAGCAAGTGAAGTCAAGATCGATGAACCAATATGGTCACGTGATGATATGGAGTAGATCATATCATTATTGATCATGTTGGTGCATGTGTTGCATCGACATTGAAGGAGATGGAATGAAATGCGCAAGACAAAGGTATAACCTAGAGCATTTCATTTCACCGATCATAGATGTGTAGAGAAGTTGATGACCGGGTTTAGCATAGATGGCCGTATTATTAAGAGGGGCAAACTTGTTTGCATATCGGTCATCTAGTGCCACTCGAGTGATCTAACTTTGTGTCATTGCTAGGATCGAGTGATGTGGCAAGATGAGTGGCTAACTCCTTAAAAATGTTTGTGAAAAGCTAACACACATACACATGGTGGTGTACACTTGGTGATGTTGGCACATTTACAAAGGAGAAGAAGTTAGAGTTGAAACGGATCAACTCGGCGAAGAAACGGAGGCGAAACAGGTCACTGGAGGTGACCGAATGCTGGCCTGGGCTGCACCTGCGTGTCTGGTCATGCTCTGCAGTGAAGGTGCAGGCGTCGGTCTTCGACCAGACGCTGGCGTTGAAAGTGACCAGACGCGCAGGGGCCGCGTCCGATCAGTGCTGACGTACGATAACATGGTGACGTGAGGAGCAGCGGTGATGCATGGTAGGCCGTGAAGGACCGGACGCTGGTGCTGCGTTCGATCGTGACCGACTAGACACGTCTGGTTATAAAACAGAGGCTCGGGGAACTCTCTAGAAACGACCAATCATCGGTTCGGTGGTGAGCGCGAGCACGGGACCTGACACAGCGTGGGTGCATCCGGTCAGCGTCTAGCGCGTCCGGTCTTCACTTGACCGTTGGTGCAGTGTCAGTGACCGTTGAGATCGGGTGGCTCCAGTTGAAAGGTGGATGACATGTGGACGGCATAGAGCGACCGGACGCTGGGCCAGTGCGTCCGGTCACTCTCACCGGCGCATTTGGTCGACTCAAATTGTGGCCAGTGAAGGGGTAACGACTAGTTTAGCTCATGGGGCTATAAATACAAGTGTTGGCCGGCCTTTGGCCGATTGCGGAGCACACTAGAGCCTTGGTGGCTTATGTGGTGGTGTTTAGGAGCCCTCTAACTCACTCTTGCTTGATAGTGTTCATCTAATTGAGTGAGTGAGCGATTCTAGTGCGATTGCATCGTGGGGTTACATTGAGTAGCACTAGATGATCATGTTGTAAGCCGGTGGTGCTTGTTGCTCTTGGAGGTTGCCACCTCCTAGACGGCTTGGTGGCTTGTGACTCCGTTGAAGCACACGAGAAGATTGTGCGATGCTCCAGAGGAGGATTTGTGAGGGGATTGTGCTCACCCCCACGAGGATCACGAAGAGCAACTCTAGTTGGGCGTATCATTGAGCTACCCTCACTTTTGGGATAGGTTCTTATGGTGCCCGACGTGCGGGCTTGGCGGGTGATGCCAATTAGACGCTGAACCACCAAGTGAGCGGTCGACATAATGGGGACATAACTTGGTGGAAACCAAGTGAACCTCGGAAGAAAATCACCGTGTCAACATTGTCTTCATCATCTTCTCGGTGGTTTGCATTACGCGAAACACAAGCTTGTATTACTCTCATTTACATTGTGCTTGTGTAGTTGCTCTTGTGACTAGCTTAGCTTTAGTAGCTTGCTAGTTGCCTTGTTGCTTGTGTAGCATAGAAGTAGTTCACTTAAGTGGCTAATTTGGTTTTAGTAACCTTGTTAGTCACATTGCTTAATTTGTGTAGCTAGGTAATTTGCGCTCTCTAATTTGGCTTGTGTAGCCTTGTTATTCAGCATTGCTAGTGAGCTTAGGAGCTTTGTGCTTTTGCTTGCTAGATTGTGTAGGAGTATTCCCTAGTTGCTAAAGTACTGGCTGTATAGGTTTGTGTGACCTTGCAAGCTAGAATTGTTAGATGAGGTCTAGCTAGCCCAACACCTTTGTTGCCTAATTAACATCTTTATAAGGTGCTTGTGAATTTAGATAGAGGGGTGTAGTCTTGGCTAGACCGATAGTTTTAATTCCGTATTTTTTACGGTTAGTCGATGTGATTAATTTTAGAAAGGACTATTCACCTCCCCTCTAGTCCGCCATCTCGACTCTACAGTAGGCCAATATTCTGCTCCATACAATATAGCCGGTCTAATCGTCGTTCTATAAAACTTGTCTTTTAACTTTTGTGGTACCCTCTTATCACAGAGAATGCCAGAAGCTTGTCGCCACTTGATCCACCCTGCTTTGATTCTATGGCTAACGTTCGCATCAATATCTCCATCCCTCTGTAGTATCCATCCTAGATACCAAAATGTATCCTTCTTAGGCACTACTTGACCTTCCAAACTCATATCTCTCTCCTCCTGTGCAGCTCCACCAAAGTCATATCTCATGTATTCGGTTTTAGTTTTTCTCAATCTAAAACCTTTAGACTCAAGGGTCTGCCGCCATAACTCTAGTTTCCTATTTACTCCTGCCTGGCTTTTGTTCACTAACACTACATTATCAGCGAACAACAAACACCAAGGGATATCCCCTTGTATGTTCCTGGTAACCTGATCTATTATCAAGGCAAAGAGATACGGGCTTAAGGCTGACCCTTGGTGAAGTCCAATTTTAATCGGGAAGTAATCTATGTTACCATCGTTTGTTCGAACACTTGTCACAACATTGTTGTACATGTCCTTGATGAGGGTCAGGTACTTTGATGGGACTTTATGTTTGTCTGAAGCCCACCACATAACATTTCTTGGTATCTTGTCATAAGCCTTCTCCAAGTCAATGAAAACCATGTGGAGGTCCTTCGTCTGCTCTCTAAACCGCTCCATAACTTGTCTTATTAAGAAGATTGCTTCTGTGGTTGACCTTCCAGGCATGAAACCAAATTGGTTTATTGATATTTGCGTCGTTCCTCACAGGCGCTGCTCGATGACTCTCTCTCATAGCTTCATAGTGTAGCTCATCAACTTAATTCCCTGATAATTTGTACAACTTTGGATATCTCCCTTGTTCTTGTAGATTGGTACCAATATGCTTCTTCTTCACTCCTCAGGCATCTTGTTCGATCGAAAGATATTGTTGAACATCTTGGTTAGCCATACTATAGCTATATCCCTGAGACATCTCCACACCTTGATTAGGATACCATCAGGGCCCATCGCTTTACCTCCTTTCATCCTTTTCAAGGCTTCTCTAACCTCCGATTCTTGAATCCTCCGCACAAAGCGTCTGTTAGTGTCATCAAATGAGTCATCCAGCTGAACGGTGGTGTTCTCGTTCTCACCATTGAACAATTTATCAAAATACTCTTGCCATCTATGTCTGATCTCATCCTCCTTCACCAAGAGCTGCTCCCTCTCGTCCCTTAAGCATTTGACTTGGTTAAAGTCCCTTGTCTTCCTATCGCGAGCCCTAACTATCCTATAAATGTCCTTCTATCCTTCCTTCGTACTCAAACATTGGTAAAGGTCCTCATAGGCCCACCCCTTTGCCTCACCCACCGCTCATTTTGCAGTCTTCTTTGCCACCTTATACTTCTCTATGTTGTCTGCACACCTGTCATGATACAAGCGTTTATAGCACTCCTTCTTTTCCTTAATAGCCTTTTGCACATCTTCATTCCACCACCAAGTGTCTTTCAAGTCGCATCCGCTCCCTTTGGTCACTTCAAACACCTCTGAAGCAATCTTCCGAACGCATGTTGCCATCTTCTCCTACAAGCTGTTTGCATCGTCTTCATCCTTTCAAGGGCCCTCTTCAATGACCTTTTTTTTAAAGACCTTTGATGCCTCCCCTTCTAATTTTCATCACTTCGTTCTAGTAACCCTAGCTTGTTTGTTCCCATGAGCTTGCACCAGAAAGCGGAAGTCATCCACCACCAGCTTGTGTTGAGCGACCACGTATTCTCCAGGTATCACCTTACAGTCCATGCATGTTCATTTATCCCTCCTTGTAAGGATAAAGTCGATTTGACTAGAGTACTAGCTGCTACTAAAGGTCACTAAATGGGACTGTCTCTTACGAAAGAAAGTGTTAGCTATCATCAGATCAAAAACTATGGCGAAGTCTAAGACTTCCTCTCCCTCTTGGTTCCTACTACCATTTCCAAAATCCCATGAACCGCCTCAAAACCTGCACTTGATGTACCTATAAAGTGCTTTTCGCTACTAGGGACAACTCTAGCGAAGCGATCTAAGTATTCCCAGAAAAGCCGCTTAGCACTCTCATCGTGGCCTATTTGGGGGCATACACACTAATTACATTTAAGACCATATCACTAATAACAAGTTTAACTAAGATGATCCTATCCCATTGCCTTCTCATCTCTACCACACCATTCTTGAGGCTCTTATCAACCAAAACTCCTACTCCATTTTTATTTGAAGTTGTCCCTGTGTACTAGAGCTTGAAGCCGATATTGTCCACCTCCTTCGTCTTCTGCCCCTTCCATTTAGTCTCTTGGACGTATAAGATATTTATACGCCTTCTAACTGTTGTGTCCACTAACTCTCTTAACTTACCCGTAAGGGACCCTATATTCCAGCTACCTAAACGGATCCTAGATGGCTCGACTAGATTCCTTACCCTTTGCACCCGCCGAGGTAGGTGTGAAGACTCTTGCTTATTTTGCACCACACCTGGGTGCCAATGTGGCGTGCCACTAAGGATGCGACGACCCGATCCTTGCTCACTTGACACCATGCCTAGATCGTGACACGACGCGTCACGGGGGTGATGACCTGGCCCTTGCTCATTTAACACTATACACGGGTTCTGACATGGCGCGTCGCTAAGAGGGTTATGTCCCAACAGGATTCTTTTGGGTTTTATCTCCATAAAAGTGGCTAAGATTTTACATTGGCTCGCCGCGCCTAACACAACCCTCCTCCTTTACTAGGGCTTGGAACCTGCTATGCTGGGACACCAAAGGCGCCCCACCATAGGCAGAGTTTATGGACAAAACAGTACATCTCCAAAAGAACCGATCTCGATAAAAATCTTAACTCCGATTAATCTCGGTTTTTGCAAGAATAAACTCGATAAAATTCCTAAACAAACACAGGTGGAATCATGTCGAAGGTCTAGAACTTGAGATATAAAACAAATAAGGTTGTTGTCTCAGATAATGACGAGAATTGATTAAGCCCTAATTTTAAGATTAAACAAAATCTATAAAAGATTAACTAATCAAACTTTTTGGACCAATAACACGATGCCCTAGCATGGTTTTAGACGGATCAGAACAAGTCTATGCTTGCCAACAAGAAATCAATGTAGAACTAAAACTTGTGCCTGTAAAACAATGAGCAAAGAGTGGAGCGAAGGAACGAGATTACTAACACATTGATCAACAAACCATATTTTTTATTGCATAGATATGTTCACAAGATGCATATCATAGGCAGTGGTGGAGCCAGGAGTTTTAGAGAGTCTGGGCGGGACAATACGCCATATGCTTAATAGTAACAAGCCACACACATAAATTTATAACATATTAGATCAAGCTACGATTTTTTGGCATGCAAAATCAAATAAAGATTGCGTCCTAAATTTTTCTTAGCGTGAAGGTAGAGTATATGTGTTAATTTAGGTAACTACGAGCAAATAAAAACTGATTTGTAACAAGTAACCAAGAAAAAAAAGATTTCACAGGAATATAGATTGAATTAAAGCGAGAAGAGGAATAAAAATATAGATTGAGAAAAAGAATAAACAATGGACACATGCAATATTTTTACTAACTAGAAAATTGAATTAAAGCGAGAAGAGGAATAAAATTCCAATTTCACAGGAATATTATTCTCACTAAATTAGAAAAGTGTTCAGGCTTCATGTGAAAATGTTGTAGCTTCTTCACGTTTTTTTTCCTTTTCTAGCTTAAAGAAAATATTCTAGGTTTATGAATTAATACAGATTGTGAAAAGGATAAACAATGGACATATGAAATATTTATTTGACAATTACTAATAACTATAAAATTTGATATAAAGCAAAAAAAATGAGTTGTCTTGCTGATCTTGGGATTTCTCGCTGCGTGATAGGTCGCGTACGATTTTGGGTGTACTAACCCTCTAGGCCTTGTAATGTATGGAGTAAAAAGAGAAGAGTTGGCAGTTGAGGGAGAAAAAAAACTATCAAGATTGTACTCTTAAGATTCCAAATTATAATATGTAGCAAAAATCATGTTTGTATTTATGAAGAGTATAAAAACAATAAAAAAATAAAAGGATTTATCAGCTTCTTCATGGGTTTTTTTCCTTTTCTAGCTTAACGAAATTATTCTAGGTTTATGAATTAATACATATTGTGAAAAGGATAAACAATGGACATATGAAATATTTATTTGACAATTATTAATAAATATAAAAATTGATATAAAGCAAAAAAATGAGATGTCTTGCCGATCTTGGGATTTCTGACTGCATGATAGGTTGTGTACGATTTTGGGTGTACTAACCCTCTAGGCCTTGTAATGTATGGAGTAAAAAGAGAAGAGTTGGCAGTTGAGGGAGAAAAAAACTATCAAGATTGTACTCTAAAGATTCAAAATTATAATATGTAGCAAAAATCATGTTTGTTTTTATGAAGAGTATAAAAAAATAAAAAGGATTGATTAGCTTCATCACGTGTTTTTTCTTTTCTAGCTTAACGAAATTATTCTAGCTTTATGAATTAATACAGATTGTGAAAAGGATAAACAATGGACATATGAAACATTTATTTGACAATTACTAATAACTATAAAAAGTGATATAAAATCAAAAAAATGAGTTGTCTTGCCGATCTTGGGATTTCTCGCTACGTGATAGGTCGTGTACGATTTTGGGTGTACTAACCCTCTAAGCCTTGTAATGTATGGAGTAAAAAGAGAGGAGTTGGCAGTTGAGGGAGAAAAAAACTATCAAGATTGTACTCTCAAGATTCAAAATTATAATATGTAGCAAAAATCATGTTTGTATTTATGAAGAGTATAAAAAGAAAAAAAAAGAAAAAAAGAAAAAGGATTGATCAGCTTCTTCACGGGTTTTTTCCTTTTCTAGCTTAACGAAATTATTCCAGATTTATGAATTAATACAGATTGTGAAAAGGATAAACAATGGACATATGAAACATTTTTTTTGATAATTACTAATAACTATAAAAAGTGATATAAAAGCAAAAAAATGAGTTGTCTTGCTGATCTTGGGATTTCTTGTTGTGTGATAAGTCGTGTACGATTTTCGGTGTACTAACTCTCTAGGCCTTGTAATGTATGGAGTAAAAATAGAAGAGTTGGCAGTTGAGGGAAAAAAACTATCAAGATTGTACTCTCAAGATTCAAAATTATAGTATGTAGCAAAAATCATGTTTGTATTTATGAAGAGTATAAAAAATAAAAAAATAAAAAGGATTGATTAGCTTCTTCACGGGTTTTTTCTTTTCTAGCTTAACGAAATTATTCTAGCTTTACGAATTAATACAGATTGTGAAAAGGATAAACAATGGACATATGAAACATTTATTTGACAATTACTAATAACTATAAAAAGTGATATAAATCAAAAAAATGAGTTGTCTTGCTGATCTTGGGATTTCTCGCTGCGTGATAGGTCGCGTACGATTTTGGGTGCACTAACCCTCTAGGCCTTGTAATGTATGGAGTAAAAAGAGAAGAGTTGGCAGTTGAGGGAGAAAAAAACTATCAAGATTGTACTCTCAAGATTCAAAATTATAATATATATAACAAAAATCATGTTTGTATTTATGAAGAGTATAAAAAGAAAAAATAAGAAAAAGGATTGATCAGTTGAGGTGCCAATTGCCGGGCCTTGTAAGGATGTTTCACCACCCCAACCATCAAACCCAAATGGTCAACAATGAACCACTAATCATGAGTGCGAGTAAGCATGCATAGTCAACCTCAAGGGGGACCAACCCTTTCGCCCTCCGAAACTAGAGTTATAGACTCGCGCAACCAAGCCCAGCTGATGTTATAGGCTTAGTGATCTTTATTTAAGCTTGTTTAGCCGAGGTTATGTTACACGTTTGGGATTAATTGTATTCTGTAGCAGGAGTAGTCTTCGTTAATCCGTTTGTGACGCTGGTACTCCAACGCATATGGGCCAGGCTTGATACCCGTTTATCCTTATCCAGACCACTGTTGGGGGCCCATGTCCACTTAGGCACTTACGGCCTGATGACGGGTCTACCTCGCGTCAGCCGGCCTGTCTTTCTGCTTTCACAACGCGGAGGCCCGGCACAGCCGAGGGCGCTCTCATTTGTGGTGCATGAATGAGGTTGTCTTCATAAAAACTAGTAGTATTATTCCTCGCAAAAAAAAACTAGTAGTATTATGTAAATTATGCGTTGGAAAATGTTAATTTTAGCAGAAATTTGTTGCTCTCTTCAAAGCACAAGTCGCCTCTTCGTTTAAAAGGACAAGTAATAAATTTAATTTAAAAAATCAGAGCGTAGAAAAATCAAGGTGTCGGTTGAAGTTTCACCTTGTTTTGTGTGGGATTTCAGTTTTCGCTGACCTCTCGTCTTCCTTCCCTTCACCGCCCGCCCTTTCGGATTCCAAACATTACCGTCCCAATGTCCCATAAATGTTCATCCTGCTCAAGGTTCGGCTGACGAGACGGTTGTATCGGCGTAAAGCCATATTTGGAGGATCAGAAGGCGACCGACGGTGGCACCTCGCCGCCGAGCGCGGACACCACCGTGCCCGTGGGAAACAAACAACTCATCCGCGAGGGCAAGTTTGGCGTCTGGTTCACGCGCGCCAACGCCAGCAATCCTGGAACTCAAACTCCCCAACTTCACCAAGTGGGAGCAGTTCTCCTGCTCCATTTACCAAGTTTGGTCTTCTCCATCACATTGACAGCACCGCCCCGCGTCCTGACGATCCTAACGAGATCTAGGTCGACGCTTGCATTTGCAGCTGGCTCTACGGTAAGGTTAGGGCATCAATAGCCGCTCAAAGAGGATAAAAAAAATTTGAGCCTAGAAAATACGAATTGTTAAAAACCCAATGGACCAACACTTTTGAAGTTTGGAATTTGATACATATAAATTGGCAGCCGAGGATAGCAATGCAGAACTGAACATTATGATTTGACAGTTACTAACTAGAAAAAACAGATTACAAAGAAAAAAAAAGGGTTGGCAACCGAGAGGATAGCAATGCAGAACCAAACATTATTAAGGCAACCGACAATATACCAGGGCTCGTCATGACAGTTTCGTGACGTGCTATTGCTGGATTTGTGTTAAGATGTTGTTTCACCCCAATCATAATAAACCCCACATGATCGGGCCAATAAGCAGCCCATGTCATATGTGCCAAATATAAGGATGCACTCTCTTCAACCCCAAGCTGACCAACCCTTTCGCCCTCTAAAACTAGAGTAACAGGCTCGCGTAACCAAGCCCAGCTGGTGTTACGGGCTCATGTGTCTTTATTTAAGCTTGCTTGATCGAGGTTATATTACCCGTTTGGGATTGTTTAATCTTTTCCGTTTCGTTGTTCACCCTCGATTGTTACGGCGCTGGTACTCCACCACATATGGGCCAGCCTTCATGGCCAAATTATCCAGGCCACTGTAAGGGGCCCATCGCCACTTACCGAAGCTTTTCCAGTTACAATCGGAGGACGCCGCGGCGATGGACGACAAGAACTGAGGAGGGCCGAGGCTAACGGTACGTGCATGTCAGCATGTGCATGCAGCGTCTCTGAAAAAAGGAATTCTCCTTTTCTCTCTTCACTAACGAGCGACGTCCGGTATGAGGAGGACCGACGAATTAAAGCAGGGTTTAAGGGCAACCTGGGCCTGTGCCTGTGCGTGGAGGAGACGAGGCCCTTCCTCGTACGCGTCGTTGATCTTCTCCATCCATGTTCGCCTCCTTCTCGTTCCGCGGCTGAAGCGGGAGCCGGACGGCACCACGCGCTGCTACGGCCTACGGGTACGCCGCCTTCTCGATAAAAAAAAACTTGAGAATAATAAAACAAACAAGGTTGTTGTCTCAGATAATGACGAGAATTAATTAAGCCCTAATTTCATGATTAAACAAAACCTATAAAACATGAACCAATCAAACCTTTTGGATCAACAGCACGAGGCCCTAGCACAATTTTAGGTAGATCAGAACAAGTATATGCTTGTCAACAAGGAATCAATCTAAAACTAAAAGCTATGCATGTAAAACAATGAGCAAAGAATGAAGCGAAGGAACGAGATTACTAACACATTGATCAACAAACCTTAATTTTTATTGCATAGATATGTTCACAAGATGCATATCATAGGCATCCTTACCAGAATCTCCACATGATCCCAAAACTCTAGATAAGCTCTTCTCCTTTCGAAAACAGCCACTCAGCCACACACTGTCCTCTCTATATTTCCTCGCGTCCAAGCATAAGTCCACAACTTGACTCAAGGTCAATCCACACAGCACCTCATACGAGTGTATCATGTAACAATACCAAAACCACTACGCTATCACAAGCATATATAAATAAGCAATGCATGCACGTGTAGCACCCTATGACACAATGCCAATCACTTTGCAATACCAATTTCATACCAAGCCAATTTTTCATCACATGATCTCACAATAATAAACAATTTTTAAGGTCCTGTTACATTGCCCAGTAGAGTAAATTGTGTCCTCCATACAATAACTTAGCAGGTGGGTATAAATTGGACAAACAACTTGTAAACTACTCAGTTAAGTGTGCCAATTTGGCATCGGTGCAAATATGACTCTAAACATTGCCGATGTGGCAAAACACGTACTCACTAATTAAAGCGCTAGGATTAATAGATGGTCCATTCGGCATTAACATCCCAAATGAAACCCGAAACAATAACATATTGTATTGGTTGCAGGTTATAGAAAATTGGGTAGCAACATTCACAAGATAGATTATATCCATAATCCCTATTAATACCTTATGCCATCGCTCCAGGATCTCACAACAAACTGTTGATCCTTTCATGAGAACCCAAACTTGTATGATCAAAAGAGTAGCTAAGAACAATAGTTGTGGTAAAAATAGAAGAACACCATACTAATACTAGTGTAACAGATTCATCCACCATCAACTTGTTAATCTAGTTCTTACTAGGAATAAAACTTGTCTTATTAGAATCTGACTTAGCAGATGGTACGGTCCAGCTAATCAAACTGAGGCAGAGATTTTGAATAGTTTGTTGTCTAAGCCGGTCTAAATAAATATGCCTCCAGGTTATACACATATACCCGTGCAATTCCTGATGAGGGCCGCTACATGGAATATCGAGAGATGTCTACTATCATAATCATCATGAGACTTCGGTCCCTGACATGTCGACAACTAACTCCTTACCAACTTGAATCAATATTATATTAGAATTATAGATTTTTTATGGGTCTTCAAGGATGTCATTGAACTTGATCCTTTGGGTTCATGAATAGCGTAAAAATTAAAGTTACGATATATTTATGAACAAATATTTCTGCCTTTTTCAATGGGAGGAAAAAACTATAAAGGTTGTATTATATTTATATAGAGTTGTTGACAGTGTATTTACATAGAGTAATAAAAAGAAAGGAGTTGCAGTCCAGGGAGAAAAAACTATCAAGATTGTACTCCCTCCATTCATAGTAAAAACTATGTTTGTATTTATGTAGAGTAAAAAGGAAAAGGGTTGTATTTATACAGAGTAAAAAGAAAAGAGTTGGCACTTGGCAGTCTGAGTCATGGGAGAAAAAAACTATCAAGATCATGCTCCCTCCATTCATAGTAAAAACCATGTTTGTATTTATGTATAGTAAGTAAAAAGAAAAAGGGTTGATCAGTTGAGAGGACCATTGCTGGGACTTGTAAGGATGTTTCATCGTCACCCCAACCATCTAACCCGAATGGTCAGCAATGCACCACTGATCATCAGTGACCCCCCACAAATGATCAGCAATGAACCACTGATCATGAGTGCGAAATAAGCATGCATAGTCAACCTCAAACTGACCAACCCTTTCGCCCTCCGAAACTAGAGTTACAGGCTAGCGCAACCAAGCCCGGCTGATGTTATAGGCTCAGCGATCTTTATTTAAGCTTGTTTAGCCTAGGTTATATTACCCGTTTGGGATTATTTATGCGAATTGTATTGTGTAGCAGCCGCGACAGAACTGCCCAATTTATACAAGCTCAAGCACGGATGTCCCCATTTAACACGTTGGCACGCACACACTTGCACTTATATAAACATGGTAGTCCGCCGACTGTCACGAAGGACCTCGGTAAATCAACATCACAATAAAGATCGCACGATTAAGCAAATACACTTCACATACACGGAGTTGCAGCGAAATAATATTACAATTGAGTTGACAAATAATAATATGTTGCTAAGTTTACAAATATGATGGCTAAAACAACATAGCTTTAAAATGATTACAATAACATAAGTTTCAAATACACTACTAGTATAAGTAACATCCTTCAACAATAACATATAGATGAAAAATAAATATAGAGTCACCGAGCCTATCGGCGGTTAGCCACCATCTTCAGCAGGCCGAGAACTTCACCTACAATATGGTGGGATAAACCATGAGTACTCGAATGTACTCAACTAGATTTACCCGACATGAGAGAAATAAAAAGACTCTCAAGTATATGCAAGGCTTATTTAGTGGAGCCGGTTGGATAGCATAACTTTGCAAAAAGAGCATTACTACCATAAGTCCTTACTTTCAATATTTTAGTCAATATCTTAGCATCAAGTTTAGTGAAGCTTATTATGGCTAACTTTGCACCTATTCTAGAGCACTCACTTGATTAATAAGCATCACAATAGTAACCATATCCGGTTTATCATATAATTATCATAACCATCATGTTCCATCCAGTGTTACTACGATGATGGAAGCTCAGTCAAGTTTCTCACTATCCAGGAGAGACGACGATTTGAATCGATTGCAACCAGCTGGGCAAAAATCCTAACATAAACCCTGACATACATGCGCCAAGGTAGTCTTAGGTCACATTTGGTACAACTCAGGTCGTATGTCGCAGGTTCGATCAGCGCCGCACACTCAGGGACTAACCGGCTGCCAGGACGATCAGGCCCGGCCTGCCCTTGGACTCACATCCGGCTCCCCGCACAACCTTACTACCTCCGGTGTGTGCACTCGTACAGAACGAGGCCCAGCCTGAGTTGAGCTACTCGGCTTCACGGTCCGAACGAGTTATCCGGCCAGCTAAGTGAGAGGTTGTGTTCAAAATGACCGAGGACCAACAATGATGCGGTCCTTAACCGACATAGATGGGATAAATATGCACACAAGACCTCCATGTCCTGCTGCCTCTCAATCACCAAATCCTATCCGGTCTCTATTTATTCATCATCACATGGTTATTTTCCACAATAGCAAATATAACCAACCGTGATCAGCTATCCACCTATATTATAGGTGATAGGAAATCACCCATTTCTGCTGGTCTAAGCATGGCTAAGCATAGAACGTCCTACTCATACTAGTAAGGGTTAAGGTATTTATATACAGTGGACAAGGTAGAAATTATGCACCAACGGTTTCATTCAACTTCTATCACCTAATGCAGCATACAAAAGTTATACTTATGTGCATTTGTAAAAAGAGAGGGTAGGAGACTTAGAATGATATGGGGCTTGTCTGGGATCCAATACTAGGTCAGTGCTTGTTAGATGACACTCGCTTGGTGAGCATCTCCGGTTCAGTCATATACTCCCAGGGTCCTTCCATCTTCTGGATCCGTCCACCAACACTGTCTTTTGGTTTGACTCCAACATCCCGTGCTTCACGTCCACACGCGGTACATCTAGCGTACCTAAATGAGATGCAAGATGCAAGTGTATGAATGCAAAGAATGGTAACATGAGATGTATCATGTAACAGTATTTAAAACAAGCACAAGGTTACACCACATGACATGAGCACCTAAAGAGCAAGTTATTTACATCAAGTCTAACATAGAGATAGCAAGCACATCAAGCAGGGCATGCTAGTCAACTTAAGTTCAGTTACATCAAGCATTTATCAATCAAGAACTAACCGACATGTTTAGCCAAAACAATAGCAAGCTAATGCAATCAACTTAGTACAAGCATAGAATCTGGACAGCAGCACATAAGTTACTTGTTTCAACCATAACTGGAGTTATATGCATCAAACAAAGGTGATCCTAGACTTTATGGAAATCTTAGGAAATTGTATATAACTTTGTTATTTACACCTATAGCTGATTTAAAGGTTAACAAGGTTGAAAAACACTAATAAGCAGATCAGCATAAACTAGGATAGAAAACTGACATGAACTTCAGAAATGCATAACTGGAGTTTTAATCATGTAACAAACATGATTTTTAACTTTATTGAAAGCTTATTAGGTTATCTATAACTTTCTTATTATCATCTTAAGATGGTTCTACAGCTAACAAGGTTAAACAACCCAATGAAGACATCTCTGTCTAGATTTATACTGAACCTGTCATTCCACTTTGAACAGTTATAACCGGAGTTCTATACCAGCAAAAGTGGTGCTCTTAGACATTTTGGAAAGATTAAAAAAATCAATACAGCTCTTCTATTATCACCAATACATGATTCCATGTTTAAATAAGCTAGACAATATAATCATTCAGATTTCTTCAGAGCACATGCAAAAGCTGACAGCAAACTTGAAAATCTATAACTCCTAAATTATCAGACTTAAAATCATATAATTTTAGGACAAGAAATATAAGGAATTTATCTACAATTTTGGTATTCACCATATTTACATAAAACATCATTTGCATTATGAAAATATCACCACCACAGAACTGTACATGTAGTCATTTTTAGCATATAAGCAAAGTGGTGCTTCACTTCATCCTTTAACAAGACCATACATGTACAACTAATCACATGGATCACAAACTACTATTAACATGGTTACTTAACATTAGTCATAGCTAACATGAAAACACATTAACACATTTTAAAAGGAGCTAGAGCAATGGTTTGCAACTTGCATAAGCAGATAGTCATGAGTTAATATACAAATCAAGAGAGCCTCTAAACAAGCCATTCCAAGCATCAACCAAAACTAACCTTGCTCAGCAACAAGTATTACCAGCATCACAAGAAACACATATAAGCTTATCTACTATTAAGCTTTCATTAGCTTTTCTATATATATAAAAACCTATATATTAATTATAGGTGATGTTGTACACATCTAATTTGGATCTCAAATTTTTATGAGAGATAGATGATGACAAAACATGATTAATGTATAAATCTTACATGCTCAAGTTTTATAGATTAATTATTACAAAAAAAGACAAATTACAATTGCAAGAAAACATGTGAGAGCATGACAAAAGTGAAACTCAACATTTTCTGTAAACACATGGCTATATAAAGGTTCCTTAGGTTATAACAACATTATACCAAGCTAAAGGAACAACATTTCCATTTTTGCATCTTTATTTTAATTATAAATCATTTAAAACCATTTATTAAGCACTAAGCAAGTTAAATCAATAACTCAGTTATATTGCATCCAATGAACATGAAATTTTTACTACAGCACACATATGACATCAGTAGCCTACCATAAAATTTTCACAACAATTGGAGCACCACAACTCCAAATATGAATTTATTCCTAGAAAACCCTAATTTACAAAAATAAATAAAAATAGCAGAAAATTTCTACTAACACATATTATATTATGACTCTACTGCATATATCTACTCAAGGATTCCAAAACATCTTCATTTGTTATTTTATGATTTTTCTATGAATTACTATGAATTTCCAAAGTTTTAGCTAATTTATGCATAAACAGAAAAGAAAAGGGAAAACACTTTTGCATCGGGAACCCTAAACTTTTCTTAAACTGATCAAGCCCATAACTGAAAAGTCTTCTCTCTAGCACTTTCGCATCTGAAACCAAGAAAGAGTTTCTATTTCTTTTTTAACCCTCTTCTTCTCCTTCCACGGGACAGAGTAGAGGAAGGTCGTCGGGGCTGGCCGGTTGGGGCGGCGAGGTTGGCTGGCGGCGATGGGGCTGGAGCTTCGCCGGGCTAAGAAGTGACTGAGGAGCCAGAGGCAAGGTTAGCTCAGCCTACAAGCACGTGAAGCGATGGGACGATGGCAGCAGCAGCGCTGCTCCATATCAGCGGCCCTTGCATGGCGGTCATCGGCATGAGCTTAGGCTAGGGTTTGGCAAGCAACGAATGGAGGAGATTTAGGCGAGGCTGGTGGAGCTAGCAGAGGGCGTGGGGAATGGCCGGAGGTGAGGCAAGGAGCAACGGTAAAGGAGCTCCATGGCGTCCATGGCGTGGCGAGGGAAGGCAGCGAGGCGAGCGGGAGCAGGAGAGCGAGAGAAGGCAAGCGCGAGAGGCAGAGAGGAAGCTGGGGCTCAGCACTGGGGCTCGATGTCCACACCGACGCGAGGAGAAGGCAGGGGCGCATGGCATCCATGGTGGGGCACGCTCTCGCGCATGGAGGACACGTGGGCATTTCGTCGAGCATGTGGCGGGCGACGGTGTAACCTCCTTGGGATCCGATTTTGGGCCATTTCTAGTCAGATCTGGGCCTTGGGCCTTAAACAAAGTTTGTTGTAATCCTTATGGTCTCCAACTTTCATTAAGGGCATCTGGCCATTAGGGTCATCTATTAGCGTCTAATTAAGCCCAAAGTTGACACTATCAGCGACTTAACAAGGGCTTAAGCCTTGCTCTGCTTGAGCTCGAATTACTTGGTTCAAACATGATCAAACTTGATCTAGCTTCTTTCCAGGCCTTTTTCATGGAATTAGCTCCAACTCTTATTTTGGGATCAAGTCAAGTTGCTTAACGAAAACATGAGAACACGACATGCCAACTATCATTGCCACTAATCTCAGACTTAGAATATTTGTAAGTCGGAAAACAACCACAAATTCGATATTCGAGCACATATTTGATGTGCTTATAGATTGATTTGGCTCTTGGTCCAAGAACAAAGTTTGTAGCACTCCACGTACACTTTGACTTTGTTTAAAGGTCAAACTTCATAACTTGTTTCGAACCTATTATTTAACCTTGGTCAAAGCGATATCACGATAAACCTTGGAATTAGGGTTTTCGACCAATTGAGGCATTTTCTCGACATTTGCTCAACATGAACCTTTCATGACTTTTGTTGTAGAGTTCAATTACAGTCATTTGGGCAAGGTAGCAAGGTTTGGTCGACATCCCATGTTCCCATTCACCTGATGAAGCAATTCAAAAAAGGTTATAACTTGTCATTTCATGTGACTTCTTGGGTCCAAACTTCATGAAACTTTTTCAATGGTCAAGATGGCCTGATACCAAGGTGATGCTCATAAAAGAGGCATGTCGAACCCTACTCAAGCCTACATTTGAAAAGGATCAACATGTGAGCGAGGTGTATTGTCCAAGTTCAAGTTGGGGCTCATTTTCATAGGTTTGACCTCAACGCCTTCATCACCACTTTAAAAATTTTAGACTAGAGCTCTCGATCATCACTTGACATAACTTATTTGAGTCCAGACTCGCTGCTTAACTCATGACTAATACCTAGAGTGTTACAGCAGGAGTCGTCGTCTTACCCTCATTCATCCATTTATGGCGCATTGGCGCTGGTACTCCAACGCATATGGGCCAACCTTCATGCATGTTTATCCTTATCTAGACCACTGTTGGGGGCCCATGTCCACTTAGGCACTTACGGCCTGACGGGTCTACTCCAATGGCGGATACATGATGAAAATTCACCTATGGCGGATTTTGGAGTACTAATTCATGTGACGAACTTTGTAGTACTAATTCATGTGATGACCAACTTTATATTACTAATTTGCATGATGGATATATCACCTATGGTCCTTTTGGAGTGCGGGAATTTTACATAAATTATAAAAAATATCATAGGAATCAATTTATTTTTATAGAAAAACACAGGAAACAAGAAATTTTCCTCCATGCCAAAGTGGACCTCATTGTCGTTGTGTCTGCTATTGGCCTATATCATTGGCGGCCTCTCGGCTATGACTTGTGTCGTGGAATCATCGTGCCTCGTTAGCTCTTGGGTGACTGCTGGTCGCAGCTTAGATAGGAACCAGAAAAAAAGACACCAAGAACACGTTCGTCTACTTTCCATGGGGTCATGGAGAATGGAATATAGGGGGTGTTTGGTTCCCATGGACTAAAGGTTTTTGGACTAAAATCTGCACTTTAGTCCAACTAAAATGCCAAACACATGGACTAAAACTGGACTAAAGTCCTTTAGTCCAAAAAACTGGACTAAAACTCTCTTTGACTCCCCTGCCCCTGTCATTACTGTGCTCGTTCCCCACCCCCAACCCCGCGCCAACTCCATCCGCCGCCAGCCCTCCATCCGCACAACTCTGGCCCCCACCGCGCTGGTCACACCCCTCGTCGCCAGCGGCCGTTCCCGCCGGCCACCACCCTCCCCGCTCTCATCGGCCGCTCCCCCTCCCGTTTCCTCGCCGCTCCTCCCCATCTCTAGTCCCGGCACTGCCACCTTCCGCAGCGCTCCATTCCCCACCATGCACATTCGTCCCCTCGTCGCCGGCGACAGCTCCCGCCCACCGCTACCTTCCCCGCTCTCACCGGCCGCTCCCCCTCCCGTTTCCCCGCTGCTCCCGCCGCTCTTCCCCACCTCTGCTCCCGACGTAAGTATAGGATCTAGGTTCGGCCGCCCCCCACCACATCCTTCTTCCCCCTGCCTGATCCACCATAGAAGCCCCTCCGAACGCCAGATCCACGGCCTCGTTACCTCCCCACGTTGGATCAACCTCATCCTGGCCCTCCCCAACACCATGGACAACTACCATGAATTTTTCTCTCAAGGTTCTTCATCGCAAGGTACCCGAAGCTTCCTCCCCTCCCAGGACACCAGCGATGAATATGATTTTGGGCCTTTCACCTCGCCGCCAGCTTGTAGCCTCTCCGCTCCCCGCCGGCACATGGAGAACCTCGACTTGAACTCGCAGGCCGACGTGTTCCCCAACCTAGACTCGTACCAGGAGTTCCTCTAGGTCGGGGATGATGGAGTGAACTATCCTCTTCCTCCTCGTGCCCCTATAGGCAGAGGGCTTGGTCGTGGCGGAGCTCGTGGAGGTCGTCGGGCGAGGTTCGCTGGATCCACCGGAGGCAGAGTACAAGGACATGGTGGAGCTATTGGTAGTCGCGAAGGTAGAGGGGGGACCCGTGGGGGAGGCAGAGTTGGTGGACGCGGTGGCGGCCACAACTTCGACCATCCACAGTAAATTGGCACCGGTGAGGAGGAAGATGAAGAGTCCCAGGGGGTAAGCCACAACTTTGACCTGTTCCCTGTAGATGAATGATAATGCTTCTGAATGCTAGGTGACTACATATGTCATGCTTCTGAATGCTAGCTATTTTGAGTATTTTTGTGAATGCTAGCCACAACTTCTGAATGCTAGATGAATGTGATGCTGAGTATTTTTGTTGCTGCCACCTAGATGAATACTCTTAGATCAGCATGCTTTGGTTAGTTGTGGATTCAGATTGCAGCATTTTGTAATCTGAATTTTGTAATATTTATTTTGTAATGCTTTTGTAATCCCTGTGTGACACATTATATTCCGTAATAGAACCTTTATGACAAGGCGAGTTGGACCGAGGAAAACACTCATATTTACTATGATCTAGCAGTTGAACAAATAAGGGCAGGGAATTGCTTGCATGGTATAATGTCACGTAGAGGGTATAATATGATGAGACAAGGTTTTCTATTAAAGACTGGACTAAACTTAAGTGTCAAGCAATTGAGGAACAGATGGAATCAATGCAAGACTTTGTACTCCTTCTGGAATATGTTGAATACTAGTACCGCACTAGGTCGAAGACCTGATGGCACTATCATAGCATCAAAGGCATGGTGGAAAAGGGAGTTAGAGGTAACTGAATCAGTTTTCACTCACATGTACTCTTTTCTTTTTTTGTTGCTATGTTACTGATTACTTGTTTCTGCTTTTTAGGGAAGATTTGAATGTAAGAAGTTCATGCATGGTGTTCCTACTTATGTAGAACAACTTGCATAGATGTTTCATGGGGTAATAGTTGATGGATCATCTTCTTGCATCCCTGGTTCTTCACATCAACAAGAAGAGGTGTTGGGTGATGAGGAGGGTGAAGATCTAGAAGGAGAAGGCTTTGTACCAAGCCCACTAAGCAGTAACAACCGTAAGAGAACAACTAGTATAGCAGACACAGCCACAAGTCCAGCTAAGAAGAGCAAGAGCCCAATGATGAAGATGCTCTAGGGGCTTATAGATGAGTTGCAGGTTAGTAGAACTCAGGACGAACAAGCACTGGCCGAAATGGCAAGACAGAGGGAGGAGTTGGAAAAGAGGCAGAAAATGAGGGAGGAGTTATTGAAGAAACAGAGAATGAGGGAGGAGTTGGAGAAGAGGCAGAAAATGAGGGAGATGGAGTCATAGAAGAAGAAGGAAGAGGCTCAAGAAGACATAAATAGATGCTTGTTATTGGACAAGGATGCTGGAGCAGGACCAAACACAGAAGAATTTTATGTTGCAACAAGACTGTTCCATTCTGAGTACAACAAGATGGTCTTCAAAATGATGGACACTAAGGAAGACCGATTGACTTGGCTGAAGAAAGCAGTCCAGGATTATAATAACTACTAAAGACCTTATGCTTAGGACTTGTTTTAAGACCTTATTATTGAGAACATGTTTTAAGACCTTTAATGCTAAGACTTGTTTGATGGTGATGTTACTGTGTTAAGACTTGTTTAAAGCTATGTTAAGACTTGTTTGATGGTGATGTTACTGTTTAAATGTTGCTTTTGTGGTACTGTTTGAAATGGTTATGCTTCTTTTTTATGGTCATGTTACTATTTTATGGTGATATGTGGTTCTAGCCAAAATGGTACTGTTCTTGCTTTTGTGGTTCTAGCCGCAAGAGAACACTGACATGTTCCTGTTCCATCTTGTAGGAAGAAGAAGATGACTCTGATGATGATCAATGGGAAGAAGATGATAGAGATGATTATGATCAAAGAGTACAAGCATACATATTGGAGTCTCGAAAGAAGAGGAGGAAAATCATAACCATAGCTGCTACCGTGATGGGTATGTACCATTTTGACACTTACATGAACAAAGCGGATTATAGAGTAGCTACAGAGAGTGGTTTTGATTGGGTTATGAAGACACTAGGAAATAGGACAGCTTGCTTCAATATGTTTAGGATGAGTCAAGGTATTTTTATGAGGCTCCATAGTTTGCTAGTTGGGTCATATGGATTGAAATCCACTAAGAGAATGTCATCTATGGAGTCTTTAGGGTTGTTTTTAGGATATGTGGTGCCCCTCAGTCTGTTCGACAAGCTGAAGATCGTTTCACAAGGTCACTAGAGACAGTATGTAGGAAGTTTGATAAAGTTCTACAGAGTGTGACCAAGCTAGCAGTTGATATCATTAAGCCAAAGGACCCAGAGTTTAGGACAGTCCATCCTAGATTGCAATCCCCTCGCTTCACACTGTTCTTTGACAATTGCATTGTAGCAATAGACGGGACACATATCCCTGTTGTAGTACCAACTAGCAAGGTAGTACAACATATGGGACGACATGGTGAAAGTGCATCTAGCCCTTTAGTGGGTTTTGGATGATTGAATGACAACGTGATTAAAGGTCTAACCCATTTGCTAAGTGTGGACATGTTATAGGTTATCTCACAGGTACTTAATGAAAGCCAAAATGATGTGTTGTTGTATAAATAATTTAGTTCAAGCACAAGACAACAATGCAAATGGAATTCATGCAAAGGCTTGTTTATTGTGGGATTTTCATGTACTATGTAAAAGCAAGCTTGTGAGAATTAATTAATGAGACATAAGGGATTGCTTATGGAATGGTCTCATATTTGAAGCTTGCTAAATTAAAATGAAAAAGACAACAATACAAATGAATGGATGATTCAACACAAGATGTGACTTGATGGCTTGAGATGGTGAAGATAGCAAGGAAAGGCTTCGAGGTACTAAGCAAGGGTGAAGGGCAAGCGACGGCTTGGTGGCCGAAGAACCTAGCTAGGGTGAAGAAGAAAGTACTTGCATTTAGTTGAGGTACTAATCAAGCTATGATGGTCATATTGATGTGAAGGATCAAATCACTATTGGAGTGTTTGATAGAAGTGACTTGATACATTTGGGATTATTCAAATTTGATGAATGGAATCAAGTCACGTGCTCAAGATGGCTATGCTCTAGTGAAAAAGATCAATATCAACATGTTGGCGCCCTCACTTGATGAAGATTGAAATACACGGCTTCGGTTCAAAAAGAGCAACTCAAAAGGTTTAAATTCGTTATACTTTTAAATTTGAGTAAATAGGAATGCCGTACTATTAAGAGGGATGCATCATGTTGATAGATAATGTTTCATAAGTGCTCAAGCCAACCCAAGTGAGATTTGAGTGTTTGAGAGACAAAAGAGCTAACTGACTTGTTGCTGGTCTGGCTATACCGGACGTGTCCGGTATGCATACCGGACGTGTCCGGTATTTTCCCAGCAGTTGTAAAATTGTTGTTCTCGGGTTGGTTCGTCGGGAGTTCCGACGTAGGTCGGGAGTTCCGACGGTCGGAAGTTCCGGCAATGGCCGGGAGTTCCGACGACTCGCATCTTAAATAATTTGGAGAGTTCACTGTCCAGGTCATACCGGACGTGTCCGGTATGGACGACCAGAGGCCAACGGCTAGTTTTCTAAAGCCTTGAGGGTCGGGAGTTCTGATGTACGCCGGGAGTTCTGACGGTCAGAAGTTCTGGCATGTGTCGGGAGTTCCGGCACCTCATATTCTTTAACTCAGTTACTTGGTTTTCAAATTTGCTAAAGATCAGGAGTTCCAACGTGAGTCGGGAGTTTCGGCGGTCGGGAGTTCCGGCATTCATCGGGAGTTCCGACGCCTCACAACTTCACTGTAACTTAGTTACCGTTGGGGCAGTGTAAGTCATACCGGACGTGTCCGGTATTGCAACGGCTATAAAACAGCTAGTTTTTCAAGGGGGCTATAAATACCCCCAAGCCTCCACCTTTGGAGGCTGCTGATTCTGCTGATATACACACACGTTTTTGAGCCTTGCCAAGTCTCCTAAACCCTCTCTTAGTGAGTGTGTGATCCAAATTGCAAAATCAATTTGTGGGTTAAGAGAGTTTGAAAAAGAGAGCAAGCCACCACTTGAGCACTTGTGCATATTGTCAATCTCGTGATTTGCATTTGTTACTCTTGGACTCTTCGGTCCTAGACGGCTAGGCGTCGCCGGAGAGCAACCGAGAGATTGTGGTTGCTTCGGAAAGTTTGTAACGGTCGATTCCGCCGCCTCGGAATCATTTAGTGGAAGGAGGAAAAGGAGTTGGAAAAGACTCCAGCTAGAGTGACCTTCGTGGTACCCTCTAGGGCTGACCTTTGCTGGGTCGCCCGCAGCCCCCTCAACGGAGAGTAGGACTTGGACGAGTCCGAACTTCGGTAAAACAAATATTGTGTCTCAATTCGCATTTCATTTGATATTTGTGTTGCTCTAGCTATTCTGTAGGTTCTCTGTGTATATTGTCATCTCCATTAGGTGCCTGTAGTTTGGTTTGAAGATAGAAATCGAAAGGAGCAAGTTCGGGGCCGATCTACAGAAATCGTGTATACCGGACACGTCCGGTATTTCCTGCCTGCACTGAAAATATTTATTCTCTGTTCTAACTTGGTGTTGCAGGGTTGTAACTTCTAGATATATTCTTTATACCTTGTTTACTCTGTGGCTAACTTGTGAGGGGTGGTAGTACTCTTAATTTGGAGTTTCCATTTTGGAAACTCCCCTTTATAATTGTTTCCGCATTTAAAGGTGTTAATTTTCAGAAACGCCTATTCACCCCCCTCTAGGCGACATCCTAGGTCATTTCAATTGGTATCAGAGCAAGGTTCTCACCTAAAGCTTTACCGCCGTGAGAAAAGGATGTCGACGTCTATCGAGTTGGTGCCGGTGCTTCTCCAAAATGATGGTTCAAACTTTCTACCTTGGTCAATTCATGTACTCAATGCTTTTAGACATATTAGTCCTATTGTTGAGCATATTGTGTTTGCAAGCATACCTCTTCCTATAGTTGATTAGAGCAACTATAAGAATTTATCAAAAGAGGAAGAGATATGCGTGCAACTCAATGCTCAAGCTATTAATATCATTTTGAGTACATTGAGTGCAGAGGTTCAAGATGAGGCAATATTCAATGGACAACCACCTCCGGAGAGTGCTCATCTCATTTGGACCAAACTCATTGAGTTATATGGAGAATCCAAATGCGATGATGCACTTGAGGTCGAGTCAATGGAAAGTATGTCCATTGTGTCTTCATGCAGCAAAGAAGCCTCACAAGACCTCAAGAGCGTCGAGCCAGAGCAAGAAGTGCAAGCAGCACATGACTTGCTGTCTGCTTGCACATACCGGACGTGTCCGGTATGCCTACCGGACATGTCCGGTATGGCCGAGGCAGCAGACCAGCAAGCAGCTATTTGCAGTGATGCTCAAGCCCGGTGGTGACCAAGTGATGAGTCAATCTTAGTATCTCATGATACTCATCACTTGTGTCTCATGGCCAAGAAAAGTAAGAAGAAGAGTAACAAGAAAGATCAAGAGAAGGAGAAAGCACAAGTAGATGATCAAGATGAGAGTGACGTTGAAGTTGAAGATAACTACAACCTTGATCATCTCAACCGCAAAGACAAGTTCATCATCATAAAGATAGTTGAAAAGAATGATAAGCTTGAAGAAGAGATTGAGAAGCAAGAGCAATCACTTCAAAAGCAAGAATTGTTTCTCATCTCTAAGATGGAAGAACTAAAGGCTCTAAGTGAAAGGTATGAAAAATTGTCAATTGAGCATGCTTTAGTTACTAACTCCTCTTCTAGTGTTTCCCAACTAGAGAAGGAAAACTTAGAGCTCAAGGCAAGGCTAGATGAACTATCAAGCAAGTACAATGTGCTACAAGCTAATTATGTTCATCTAAAGTGCTCTCATGAAGAATTAGTAGAATCGAGCATTATGCTTGAGGTAGCACATGAGGTTGTGATCACATCGGTAAAATCCTCTCAACCTCTCACACATTCACTCACTAGTACACCATCTCAATTAAATGTTTCTTGTACTAATGAGTGTGCTCCTCAAGCAAGCCAATCTTCGATTGAGCTAAATCTCATAGAAAACATAGAGCTCAAAGAAGAAGTGAAAAGATTAAAGAAAGATGTGATTCGGTTGAAGGGTGAGGAGAAAGCACAACCTTCTCAAGAAAACCGTGATTACATGGTGAAGAAGCTTGAGAAGGGTTCAAACCTTGCTTCCTCCAAAACTCAACAAAGGAATCACATTTTAAGCAAGGCCAACACAACCAAGAGCAAGAAACATGGAAAAAGGATATGCTATGGTTGTGGATTATGTGGACATGAGTGGGCTATGTGTCCACATAAGAGTTGGGCCGACAAATGTGAAGTGGCCGAACAAAAGGCCTCAAACAAGTTGGCCAACCAAATAAAGAATGATGGACAAAGTGCTTGTCTTATGAGCAAGAAATTGGGGCATCCTACCAAGAAATGTCCAATGTACAAAGAGGCAAGAAAGGAAGCCCAAGTTGCAACAAGAAGATGCTTTGGATGCAATGAGAAGGGCCATAAGGTTGATAGGTGTCCATACAAGCAAAGCAAGCATAGAGCAAACAAAGGCCGCATATGCTATGCTTATAGAAGAAAGGGGCATCTAAGCTATGAATGCCCAAATGGTAACGCTCTTAAGCCAAACACATATGTTTATAATGATAAGCTTAGGAAGACCACAAATGGAGTTAACACTAGCAAGGTGATGTGTTCACCACAAACTAGTGCTAAAGCCATTTGGGTGCCTAAGCACTTGTTGACTAACTCAAAAGGACCCAACAAGAGTTGGGTACCAAAGTGTGCTTAGGTTAATGATGTAGGTACTTGGTGATGAGATGAAGGCATCGGGGTGGTTGAGCAAGCAATTTGACAATATTCACTCAATCTATCAACCCATTCTTATCATAATTCCTTATATGGTTGACCCGAAGATAAGTTAATGAATATATCATGTATTTCATCCTCACCATTGATAACAAGTAACTAAACCTAAACCTTATAGGATAGCTACTTTGTTTACTTTATGCTCAATGACTCACAAATAAGCATGTTTGTGAAATATTGAAAGTGGCTAATTATCTTTACTTGATAGTTATCATGTTTGCCATATGATGTTTTTAATAATTCTCTAATAGAGCAATTTATTTGTTGAGATGCAAGTGTCCGGTATACAACCGGACGTGTCCGGTATTACAGGAACTAGAACACTAATTGAATTGCAACTGAGTCTTTGATTCATATATGTTCATATATCTCTAATTTACTCAGAAGTTTGTGATTTATTAAAATCTAAGTGGATTGTGAGCATCTCCCGAACTCAATTTTAAATATGGTAAACTTATTTGATTTATGGTCAAAATAGAAAATTGGCTCCCGATTTCTTAATAGAATAAAAGTGCTTGTTGAAAGTTATTCAAATTACTTAAAGCACTTATTTAGTGGGAGCTAAGTTTCTATTTTGTACCAATGTGGACTAACAAATCTATCTAGCATTCTTTGTAGTCCTTTGGATGAAAAGTGATTTAGAATCTAGCATGATTATTTGGCAATCAAGGTCAACATAAAGATTATCATGTCATGAATCTTCTTAGTGGTATTCTTGTGGGCTCAAGGCAAAGGTATGTGTTTACATATATACATTGCAAGTGCATCTAAGGCCCTTTATATGTTAGAATGTGCATTTGTGTGACATAGGAGAGATGTTTTTTCAAAAACCCCTAACTAGCATGAGTAGGAAGTGTGAATTTAAAAAACTATTTGAATCTTGGTCTTTGTGACCTAGCCTTGTTATGTGATGATTATAGCTCTCCTTTATTGTTTGATCGGCTAATCACACATGACATGGCTCTCTTAAGTCCACAATCTACGTTGTCTCACTTTATCTCTCTCAAGCAAGCAAATTATTGATTATGCCATATATTTGGAAAAGAGAAAATCAATTGATGGCATTGGATAAGAGAAGTGATCATATTCGGTTTGGATCAAGATTTTATATCTTTTTGGACTGAGAAATAATAGAAAAGGGGATTGGAAGAGAGAAAACACTTTTTGGAATAACTTGGGCCAGCCCGCGTATACCGGACGTGTCCGGTATGCTACTGGACGTGTCCGGTATGAGCGGGACTATAAAAACCAGCCGTACCCCTTCGGCCCAGACAGATTCATCTTCTTCCAAGCCACCTAGCCATCATCTTCTTCCTCACCTAGGGCAACCGAGGATTTCACCAACAAAAGAGAGAGAGGGAGATCGCATTGGAGAAGGCTTGCATCAAGATTGAAGGCCCGAGGATCTGATTTCACATCGCCTTCTCATCTCTTCTCCAAAGGTACCTTAATCGTGGACCTCGTCCATTCTACATGGTCAATGCATGATTTTGAAATTCCTCCGGTCAATATGATGCATTGGTGATATAGAAGCAATGCCTAAAGTTTGGAATTGATCTGTGATGTTTTGAATCGAGGAACCCTGGTTAGGGTTGCTGGGCGCCCATATCGGACGTGTCCGGTATGCTACCGGACGTGTCCGGTATGGCTCAGCAGAGCAGCTCCTCTGCTTCCTTTTGATTCAATCCGAGCATAGAATTGTTTGTTAGGCTTAGATTCTTTTGTATCTTCGTTTTGCAAACTTATTGACAGTTGTATGTCAAGATAGTTGTAAAACCATGGATCAAAGATTCTACGTCTAAATTGCAATTCGAGATTAAATTTTGGGCATGTATCTAAAATTTGTTGAAAATCTTTGGATACAGGACATCAGCCATGAGTGGACGACAGGAGCCCAGATCCAAGCACGTGCATGATCCAAAGACTAGAGAAGCACAAGAAGGCAAGACAGAGATGCATCCCGGATTCCAAAAGCAGCAAAGGGAGGCCTACCAGAGTCGCCTCTAGTGCAAAGACCTCAAGATGCAGAGGGGATCAGAAGCTCTTCCTCCGACAATCGACATCGATGAATTCAGAGTGGAGTCCAGAGAAGAAAGAAAGAGGAAGAGCACTGACAGAGGTTCAGATGGTGATAGCTCAGATGAGGAGTAGGAGATTGAGGAGGAGGAGCCAGCCGCCTCCGATTCGGCCTTCAAAGACCACTGTCGGGGGATGCATTATGGTCTCCTTGAGACACGTTTGCCCAATGTGCCCTCTTATGTTCCTAGAGTTGACTTCAGGGAAAGGGTATGACCAGAGAGCTAGAGATGAGCGAAGGGTTGATCCGAGGGGCTTACCTAAGGTTCAAAGAGATGATCACCGCTTCAGCACAGCCTTTCACCGGACTTCTACTCCAAAGCAGATTCTCACCAGAACCTCGTGATTGCTGTGTCTCGATGGATTGACCGGCAATATATTAGAGAGTTGCGTAAGGCCTCGCTTGATCATGCCATTGCCATCTGCCAGAGCACAGGAGTTTATGAGATCATGGAGTTCCAGCATGACTAGAACACAGAGGTAGTAGCTCAGTTCTATGCTACTCTATTCGTTGAGGAGGATGAGAGGCGGATGCACTGGATGCTTGAGGGCCAAAGTGGTGCAGTGTTGACTATGATGTATTTGCCACCCACCTTGGCTTCTTAGAGGATGATCTCCAGAGGATAGGATCCACACCGAAGCGTGTGTTACCTCCCGAGCAACTCGCATATATGTATCCTCCTGGTGATGAGAGAGGAGCAGTGGGGAAGGTTCTAGGTCTTCACCCTACTTACAGATACCTGGACAGGATGTTCAGGAAGACTATTGACTGCAAGGGTGGAGACAAGGGCAACATTGCTGATTATTCTAGGAACCTACTCCACAGGATGGCACCTGATGCTCGGCCCTTCAAATGGTTTGATTTTATTTGGTCCAAGATCAGGAGTGTGGGAGAGAGGCCCCTCAAGGGCTGTGGTTTTGCTCCTTATATCATGCATATGATTGAGCAGGTGACAGGGCACACGTTCGAGTATGACAAGATTCACAAGGCCCGGAAGATTGTTGTAGATCTGCCTAAGTTAGGGTTACCTCCAAAGAGGACTGTGGAGGAGCAAAGAAGAAGACTGCAGGCAGATGCACCTGGGAGTGGTGCACCAATAGGAGCTTCACCTTCACCACGTGCTCCTTCATGTTCTACTTCACGCCGTGGCAGTCCTCCCTCGCCTATCCGCAGGCTTTTCAGCTCCATATTTGGGATGTGCAGAGACATCCAGACCAGGCAGCAGAAGGAGAGGGAGGCTAGGAGGAAGGACACTCGTACTTTGAAGCAAATTGCTTCTAATCTTGAGCTTGATCCTCCTAGATCTCCCCTATCGATGAGGCACTAGTGAGCCCGAGACCGAGGAGCAAGCAGCAGTTGGGCTAGATATGATAGAGTATGTTGAGTTCATTCAAGAAAGAACAAAGAAGAAGCAGAAGAGCACCACAAAGACCTCGACACTCTTCCACTTTAGGCTCGTGTGCCTACTCACTCTCAGCCATGTCCTAGTACTGCAGATGAGTATGCTACAGATTGGTGGAGTGACCTCACAGGTGGTGGCGGCTTCTACGGGTCTAGTGGCTATGACCCGTTGGGCGCAGGAGGTTCTCGTCCAGCTGGTGTTACACTCTCAGATGACGAAGATGCTGGGAGAGATGATGATGATGATGAGTGATGCCAGAGATCAGATACAGCTTGCAGCCCCTTTTGTCCTTAGTTTGTCATTGTTGGACCTTTGTGGTGATAGATGACAAAGGGGGGGAGAGACTGATTAAAGCTTCAGGATTTTTGTTTCATTTGCTTATCATTGTACCTGAAGATATGTACTGTAGGCTATAGTTTTTGTTCATATCTCAATAGATCCATAGATAAGGCATAAGTGAGTCTCATCTCTCACATGATACAATGCAATCTCAAACTCATATGACAAAGGGGGAGAGAGACTGATTAAAGCTTTAGGATTTTTGTTTCATTTGCTTATCATTGTACCTGAAGATATGTACTGCAGGCTATAGTTTTTGTTCATGAGCTTCATTGATGTATCTTGAGTTTGAGATTGCATTGTATCATGTGAGAGATGAGACTCACTAATGCCTTATCTATGGATCTATTGAGATATGATCTTTATTATCTATGGCTTGTGGACTTGAGAAAATGTGTAATGAGTGCTATGTGTGGCATACATGTGTTGTATTTATTTTTCATAAGGTCTATGCATGATAGAATGAAAATGTTTGATGTGATGTCTTTATATTTATTCTTGTGTGATATATCCTGTCATATGCATCACAATTCTATTTTGTCACGCACACATGCACCCCACGGATGCAATGATTTAGGGGGAGTCTCCTATATGTTTTAGTATGTGCAATTGACAAGTTGAGGTCATTTTGTGAATTCCAATCACAAGCACATATTAAGGGGGAGCCTCTTATAAATCATTGAACCAAAAAGCTTAAATGTTTATATTCTTTTGTAAGCTTTAATCAAGTTGTCATCAATCACCAAAAAGGAGGAGATTGAAAGTGCATCTAGCCCTTTAGTGGGTTTTGGATGATTGAATGACAACGTGATTAAAGGTCTAACCCATTTGCTAAGTGTGGACAGGTTATAGGTTATCTCACAGGTACTTAATGAAAGCCAAAATGATGTGTTGTTGTATAAACAATCTAGTTCAAGCACAAGACAACAATGCAAATGAATTCATGCAAAGGCTTGTTTATTGTGGGATTTTCATGTACTATGTAAAAGCAAGCTTGTGAGAATTAATTAATGCGACATAAGGGATTGCTTATGGAATGGTCTCATATTTGAAGCTTGCTAAATTGAAATGAAAAAGACAACAATACAAATGAATGGATGATTCAACACAAGATGTGACTTGATGGCCTGAGATGGTGAAGATAGCAAGGAAAGGCTTCGAGGTACTAAGCAAGGGTGAAGGGCAAGCGACGGCTTAGCGGCCGAAGAATCTAGCTAGGGTGAAGAAGAAAGTACTTGCATTTAGTTGAGGTACTAATCAAGCTATGATGGTCATATTGATGTGAAGGATCAAATCACTATTGGAGTGTTTGATAGAAGTGACTTGATACATTTGGGATTATTCAAATTTGATGAATGGAATCAAGTCACGTGCTCAAGATGGCTATGCTCTAGTGAAAAAGATCAATATCAACATGTTGGCGCCCTCACTTGATGAAGATTGAAATACACGGCTTCGGTTCAAAAAGAGCAACTCAAAAGGTTTAAATTCGTTATACTTTTAAATTTGAGTAAATAGGAATGCCGTACTATTAAGAGGGATGCATCATGTTGATAGATAATGTTTCATAAGTGCTCAAGCCAACCCATATGAGATTTGAGTGTTTGAGAGACAAAAGAGCTAACTGACTTGTTGCTGGTCTGGCTATACCGGACGTGTCCGGTTTGCATACCGGACGTGTCCGGTATTTTCCCAGCAGTTGTAAAATTGTTGTTCTCGGGTTGGTTCGTCGGGAGTTCCGACGTAGGTCGGGAGTTCCGACCGGCAATGGTCGGGAGTTCCGATGACTCGCATCTTAAATAATTTGGAGAGTTCACTGTCCAGGTCATACCGGACGTGTCCGGTATTCATACCGGACGTGTCCGGTATGGACGACCAGAGGCCAACGGCTAGTTTTCCAAAGCCTTGAGGGTCGGGAGTTCCGACGTACGTTGGGAGTTCCGACGGTCGGAAGTTCCGGCATGTGTCGGGAGTTCCGGCACCTCATATTCTTTAACTCAGTTACTTGGTTTTCAAATTTGCTAAAGATTGGGAGTTCCGACGTGAGTCGGGAGTTCCGGCGGTCGGGAGTTCCAGCATTCATCGGGAGTTCCGACGCCTCACAACTTCACTGTAACTTAGTTACTGTTGGGGCAGTGTAAGTCATACCGGACGTGTCCGGTATTGCAACGGCTATAAAACAGCTAGTTTTTCAAGGGGGCTATAAATACCCCCAAGCCTCCACCTTTGGAGGCTGCTGATTCTGCTGATATACACACACGTTTTTGAGCCTTGCCAAGTCTCCTAAACCCTCTCTTAGTGAGTGTGTGATCCAAATTGCAAAATCAATTTGTGGGTTAAGAGAGTTTGAAAAAGAGAGCAAGCCACCACTTGAGCACTTGTGCATATTGTCAATCTCGTGATTTGCATTTGTTACTCTTGGACTCTTCGGTCCTAGACGGCTAGGCGTCGCCGGAGAGCAACCGAAAGATTGTGGTTGCTTCGGAAAGTTTGTAACGGTCGATTCCGCCGCCTCGGAATCATTTAGTGGAAGGAGGAAAAGGAGTTGAAAAAGACTTCGGCTAGAGTGACCTTCGTGGTACCCTCTAGGGCTGACCTTCGCTGGGTCACCCGCAGCCCCCTCAACGGAGAGTAGGACTTGGACGAGTCCGAACTTCGGTAAAACAAATATCGTGTCTCAATTCGCATTTCATTTGATATTTGTGTTGCTCTAGCTATTCTGCAGGTTCTCTATGTATATTGTCATCTCCATTAGGTGCCTGCAGTTTGGTTTGAAGATAGAAATCGAAAGGAGCAAGTTCAGGGCCGATCTGCAGAAATTGTGTATACCGGACACGTCCGGTATTCATACCGGACACGTCCGGTATTTCCTGCCTGCACTGAAAATATTTATTCTCTGTTCTAACTTGGTGTTGCAGGGTTGTAACTTCTAGATATATTCTTTATACCTTGTTTACTCTGTGGCTAACTTGTGAGGGGTGGTAGTACTCTTAATTTGGAGTTTCTATTTTGGAAACTCCCCTTTCTAATTGTTTCCGTATTTAAAGGTGTTAATTTTCAGAAACGCCTATTCACCCCCCTCTAGGCGACATCCTAGGTCCTTTCACATGGATATACAAGTCAAAATATGATGGCTATATGCGACTTTGATATGAGGTTTACTTTTGTCGTGGCGAGATGGCCTAGATCAGTACATGATATATGAGGGTATTCAAAGATGCCATTGACAAGTTTGGAGATAAATTTCCGCATCCACCTGAAGGTATTGACTTTTTCTTTTCTATGTTGTCTCATTATTGCAATACTTGGCATGTGACTTGCTTAAACCATCTGACTTGAATGTGTAGGAAAATTCTACCTTGTTGACTCGGGTTACCCAAACCGACCGGGTTATCTTGCACCGTACAAGGGAACTAAGTACCATATCCCGAAGTTTAGACAAGGACCAATGCCAAGAGGTAAAAAAGAACAATTTAATTATGCACATTCTTCACTTCGTAATGTCATTGAGCGGTCATTTGGAGTTTTAAAGATGAAGTGGAGGATATTGCTTGACCTACCTAGTTATCCTATGCCAAAGCAAAGTCAAATAATTATTGCGTGCATGGCACTACATAATTTCATTCGAGAGAGTTATTTGGGGGATGCGGACTTTGATTTGGTTGATAGTGATGAGAACTTTGTTCCACTCTCGGAAGCATCGTCTTCTCAAGTAAATGTATCTAATACACGTCATGGAGATGAAGATCAAACCATGAATCAATTCCGTGATTGGATAGCCGATGGGTTGTTCAATAGATCATAGATGTCTACTGTTTAATGGTGATGTTATATTTGCCGTGTGATATTGTTGTATGAACAATTTTCTCCGTTTGTATGAGTGTTTGAATGTGTATGAAATTTTATATGAACATATTTTCCAATGCGTATGAAGATGTGTATGATGTGTATGAAAACAGAAGGATGTAGGAGGGGTAACGATTTAGGCGCCAGCCATATTTGGACTCTTTAAAAATATATGCATGCACATCCGTGACTCCATGTTTTGGCTTTTCTCCACTGCATCTGTCAGTCCCTGTTTTGGCGCCAGGACCTTCAGATCGTCAGGGGCAATAGAGCTGGGATAAATGAGTCATCCTACCATAGCATTTATTACTTTTAGTCCATACTAGTCCAAGTAATCAAACAGTACTTATGGACTTAAAGTGGACTAAAACTTTAGTCATGGACTAAAGAACCAAACTGGCCCATATTATGCCGATCAGCCTGTACATGCTTTAGCCATACACGACATATTAGTACTCACCTTGTGTGATAGATCAGAGTTTAGTATTTAATTATTTACCTATCCTTCACGTTCAGGAAACGGGACTCAAGCGTCCACACTCGATAGGCTGCAGCTTCTGTGTCTCCGTGTGTCTCCATCTGTGTCTCCACACTCCAGGAGACCATCTGCGCCCTTTCGGATTCCAAACATTACCGTCCCAATGTCCCATAAATGTTCATCCTGCTCAAGGTTCGGCTGACGAGACGGTTGTATCGGCGTAAAGCCATATATGGACGATCAGAAGGCGACCGACGACGGCACCTCGCCGCCTAGCGCGGACACCACCCTGCCCGTGGGAAACAAGCTGTACGAGCAAATGCTCATCCGCGAGGGCAAGATCGGCGTCTGGTTCAAGCGCGCCAACGCCAGCAATCCTGAGGTCTGGGCGGAGATCGTGCCGGAAGTCTTCCGCCGCTCCGTCCACGCCACCACCACCGGCGTCCTTCGCCTCCTCCTCGCCCATAGCGCAAGCGGCGACAGCGACGGCGACCGTTTGTCCCGACGGGAGAAGGCTGACGACGCCGCCAAGATTGACGCCGCGGCACGCTCCATCACCGACGCCATGTGCCGGGAGACATTCCTGAAGATCCGGGCCATCAATCTCCTGATGCCCCACCGGGACGATCGCTACTACGCCAAGCCACGTGGAATTCCGGAGCCGTTCGAGATCCCGCTCCCGTTCGCAGCCGCGGTGTCCCGGCTCGGCGCCGTCGAGGTGCGGTCCCTGACCCGGAGGATGGTGGCAGCGCCGGCCGTCCCGGACCACGTGGTGGCTGCTCCGGGGGTCCGTGGACGCCGACACGGGCGTGTTCTCCCTGCGGTGCGTGCTGCCCGAGAGCAACTACACCGACGAGGACGCGATCGTGCACTCCATGTTCTGCCTGGACGAGCAGCTGCGGTTCGGCTCCGAGCTGTTCCGGCTCTATGACGGCGGCGTTGCGCAGGGAGAGTACGGGTCCATGCTGCGGAACCCGCAGGCCGGCATGAACGTCAACTCGTTCCTCGCGTTCAGCGACGAGCCCCTCAACTCCATGTGGAAGATTGGATGATACTCCATGTTTGGTCATGACGTGCTAGTGTTACTACTAGTAATGCTAGGGCTAGTTCAACATTCTGTGATCGGAGGAAATGAAGACGCTGCAGCTCATCACCAGCGACTTGAGTGGTACTGGCCCTGTTTGGCATGGCTTCACTCCAGAACTTCAGGTGGAGTCAGCTCTGGGTAGAGTTGGAACTGTCTGATTGAGGTATTTGTCCCTAGCTCTACAAAAAGAGGAGTTTGAGGGTAGATTGCCATTCTTGCCCCTGATTTGAATAAATACACCGTTCTTTAGACAAAATGAATGACTTGAACTTCTCACAAATATGAAATGAAAATACATGCAGTAAATTCCAAAATAATTACTAATACATTTCAAGCCAAGTCATCCCAAGTCATTGAACATCGATTAATCCAATTTGTTCTAACACATAACGAGTAGTATAGATAAACAATCAGTAGCCAATTAGTAGATATTTGGACTGGATCTATCTACTGCTCTCCATGCCCCAGCGCTCGAGGTCTCCCCAGCCGTGCTGTGGAGTGGCTCCATGCCCGCCAGCAGCAAGAGGGCGACGGCGCTCGGCGGGGCTCGGCGGACGGCGGGGCTCGGCGGATGGGCAGGGCTAGGGAAGAGACACGGCCCAGTGGCATTGGTGAACGAACCGTGCTCACCTCCAGATCTAGATCGGTGAGCACGCTTCCACACCACGAACCTCCTCGCTGGCGCGGGCCACGCACGGAGGCACGGGCGACAAAGCCTCTTCGCCGGCGCGGGCCATACCCAGGCGAGCGCACAACCTCCTCGCCGCAGGCCACGCCCAGGCGAGCGCGCATCTTCCCCGCCGCGCGGGCCATTGCATGCCCGCCCTTGTGTGTTTGGGGACGCAAGAGGATGGCCGGTGGAGAAGAGGAGGGCGCCAGATCTCGACGGGGAAGAGGATGGGGCGCCGGTTGAGAAGAAGACGGGCCGGCAGATCTGCCTCTGCCTCCGCGTCGGCCGCGCCAGGGCAAGCCCCGCCTCGACGCCGGATCTAGGCCAAGGAGAAAAGAATGAACCGTTTTTTTTTGTGTAACCAGTGGCATTGGTGGGTAATTACCCACCAACTCCACGAGGAGGTTCATATTAGGTGGTTCTGGAGCTGCAAAAGATGTGCTCCAAAACTCCACCTCCATTTGCACTACAGCTCCATAGAGTTGGCAGCTCCATGAAGTTTTGGAGCTAGGGTGTTTGGCTGAAAAATTGGTTGGGGTTGCTAGAGTTCAGCTTCAGAGCCATGCCAAACAAGCCCTAATAAAAAGGGTTAGAAAATAGAATTGGGGATCTAAAACAGTAGGAACTATTTTATTTTCTCCAAAATTTAAGAAATGTTTTTTTATGCAGCATGTAAAAGAAGACTAAAATTTTCTCCGCCGGTCGAGTTTTTTTTTAAAAGAAGACTAAAATGATGAGCCACATGACGAAGACCAAACAACACGATCCTACTCTGCTGCTCACAATCACAACTGTTTGATTGTACACCTGTACACCACAGTACAAAGCAGTGCAGCAAAGACGCTCAACTCGCTTACCATTCAGCAACCGCCGGTCACTTTCCACCTTCCAGAGCGCCCCGCGACGCTTCTTCTCATGGAGACGGCAAAAGCGCTCTGGGAGAGACTGGGACAGGTGCTTTCGCACCTCGAACCTCTGACTCTAACGACCTCTCCCCGCTGCGCCGAGCTGACACCCGTCAGGCCGTAATAAGTGCCTAAGTGGACATGCCACCCCCCCTAACAGTGGTCTGGATAAACGGGCATGAAGGCTAGCCCATATGCATGCGATGAGGTACCAGCGTCACAAACGGATCAACGAAGGCTGCTGCAAAAGAATACAATTCGCATAAATAATCCCAAACCGGTAATATAACCTAGGCTAAACAAGTTTAAACAAAGATTCCTAAGCCTATAACACCAGCTCGGCTTGGTTGCGCGAGCCTGTAACTCTAGTTTCGGAGGGCGAAAGGGTTGGTCAGCTTGAGGTTGACTATGCATGCTTATTTCACACTCATGATCTGTGGTTCATTTCTAACCATTTGTGGGGGCTGACCATTTGGGTTTGATGGTTGGGGTGGTGAAACATCCTTACAAGGCCCAGCAATTGGCACCTCAACTGATCAATCCTTTTTGTTTTTTTTTTGTTTTTTTTTGTTTTTTTTCTTTTTATACTCTATACTCTACATAAATACAAACATGATTTTTGCTACATATTATAATTTTGAATCTTGAGAGTACAATCTTGATAGTTTTTTCTCCCTCAACTGCCAACTCTTTTCTTTTTACTCCATACATTACAAGGCCTAGAGGGCTAGTACACCCAAAATCGTACACGACCTATCACGCAGTGAGAAATCCCAAGATCAGCAAGACAACTCTTTTTTTTTAAACATAACAAAGGCTACTCCTGCTACAGAATACAATTTGCATAAATAATCCCAAACGGGTAATATAACCTTGACTAAACAAGCTTAAACAAAGATTCCTAAAACTATAATACCAGCCGGGCTTTAACTCTAGTTTGTAGTTTCGGAGGCCTAAATGGCTGGTTAGTTTGAGGTTGATGACTATTCATGCATAGATTGCACTCATGATCAGTGGTTCATTGTTTGACCATTTGTTGGAGGTTGATAGTTGGGTGAAACATCCTTACAGCAATGGCCTCTTAACTGATCATACCTTTTTCTTTTTTTCTTTTCTGCTATATGCAATACAAACATAGTTTTTTTACAATTTTGGAATCGAGGGAGTACAATCTTTATATTTTTCTCCCTCGACTGCCAATTCTTTGCCTTTTACTCTATACTCCCTCCATTCCAAATTATAAGTCGCTTTGACTTTTTTTTACATCTATTTTGCGACGTATCTAGATATAATATGTCTACATACATAGCCCATAGCAACTTCTATGTACTAAAAAAAAGTTAAAACAACTTATAATTTGGACCAGAGGGAGTATATCACAAGGCCCAGTGTTAACGTCGAATCGGATCACACGAGTAAGAGCTAGCATGTCTGAGGTTGCACATGACCTAACACATAGCGAGAAACCCCAAGATCAGCAAGACCAATCCTTTTTTCCCCTTTTATATTGATTTTTTCTAGTTATTAATAATTGACAATTAAGTATTTCATATGTCTATTGTTTACCTTTTTTTCACAATCTCTATTAATTCTTAAATCTAGAATAATATTTTCGTTAAGCTACAAAAGGAAAAAAACTCGTGAAGAAGCTACAACATTTTCACACGAAGCCAGAACACTTTTCTCAGTGAGAACAATATTCCTGTGAAATTGGAATTTGATACATTATAGCATAATAAAAATTTCATTATTTATTATCCTTTTTTTTTTAAATTACACAGTACAATGCAGACGCTCACAACACGCACGCACACTCACCTTTATGAACGCTCGCAACACGCACGCACACTCACCCCTATGAACAGACGTACATATGCCCTGTTCGCTTCTCTTATAATCCGTACTTTTCAGCTTGTTTTTCAGCCGGAATAGTATTTTTCTCTCACAACAAATCAGCTGGAACAGTGTTTCGGCTTATTTTTTTCATCGAAGCGAACGGGGCCATAAACCCTACCCCTATGAGCACCTCCGAAGGACTAAGCCGGCAAATTTTGATATTCACGAAGTCACCACTGACGCTTTGTTGTCGACGGGGACGCCGCCTACCACTGAAAGCATAGCGACGTTAAATCCTGGAATAAATCCAGGAAAATACGAACACCCGTCGAGGACTTGAACCGGTGGGCAGGTTCCATCACAAGGAACATAACCAACTGATCTATGATCAGTTCGCATTATTTATTACCTCTTTGACATGGCATAGTTTGATTTGGGAGTTAGGACAAACTTATGCTTATAATATTATATTTTACAATGGAGTGAGTAGTATAGTGAAAAAAAGGACAGCACGTAGAACGGAACTTTGGGTAAAAGTTTGGTCGCACAATTTGATTTAGAATCAGGACGAATGTAATATCAAAAGGGGGTTAGTTTGGATCACGTAGTTTTGAAGATTGAAGTAGCAGTAGTAGTTAAAAAAGAACTTGCTCTTTGGAACGCAGAAATTTCACAGGAATTGCATAGGACTTCATAGGATTCAGTTTATGTTTTTAGGAAAAACACAGGAATGAGGAAAAATCCCGCGTTCCAAAGGAGACCTTAATTAGAAAAAATGGTTAGCAACATGCAGAGCCGGGCAAACATCCTGACTTATGAGGCGCATAAATAAACCACATAAAAATTGCAAATCGACTATAAATCCACATTTAATTTATATATCCTTTTACCTCTAGCTCCCTTTAGAACATGGAAAAAATTTATGTGCAAAAAAAAAGAACATGGCAAAAATTCTGCTTGCTATATTTTTTTCTATAAAAATACACGGATTCCTACAAAATTTCTACACAAATTCTACAAAACTCCTGCATTCCAAAGGCCTAAACTAGATTTGCGCTGGTACTCCATCGCATATGGCCCGGCCTTGATGGCCCATTTACCGTGTTATTAGGGGTCCAAGTCCACCTACAGCAGATTCCCCTCAAAAAAAAAAAAAAAACTACCGCAGATCTTTCACTTACAAGCGGGGCCCACACGAAACGCTAGACCTCTATCTTCTTCGTCCCGTGCCACGGCCTCTTCGCCTTCCGGCTGCCGCCCTTCTCCTCCGCCGCCCCGACCCCCTTCCTCCCCAAGCCCTTCTTCAACTTTCCACTCCCGCGCCTCCGGAGAAGCGGCGAGATGTACGGCATCCTGACCTCCCCCTGCCCTCGGGCCCCGCTTCTCCGCGCCCTCCCGAGCCCATCCGCCCGCGCCTTCCCCAGAACCCTAGCCTTGCCCGCGAGGCCCCTCCCCCGCGTCCTCCGCCTGACCCGTCCGCGCGCCGCCGCGGAGGCGTCGGCGTCGGCGGCAGCCACGGCGCTGGGCGGTCTGCTGGCGTCGCCGCTCTCGACGCTGGAGGCCGCCCTGCGGGGCCTCAACCTCGCGCCCCTTCGCGCCCCCGTGGCGGCGGCGATGTCAGCGGCCGTGCGGTGGCTGGGAGTGTACCGGGAGGTGCTGCTCGTCGGCGTGCTGCTCTCCTGGTTCCCCAACATCCCCTGGGACCGCCAGCCCTTCTCGGCCCTGCGCGACCTCTGCGACCCCTTCCTCGCCCTCTGCCGTGAGGTCATGCCCCCTGTGTTCGGGCGCAAGCTCGACCTCAGCCCGCTTGTTGCGTTCATGGCTATTGACATCATCATCATGATCCTGCGCCCACAGCCACGCATGTGATGATTCCCTGCAGCAATGGTATGGGTTAAACTTGCTCTGATGATTACACTTGAGTACGAGTGCACAAGTTATGCTGTGAAAGCTTAATTAGAGCAATTGACCATGTTATGATGACTGTTATTGTCAATATCTTTGCATTTTGCATTAACTGTGAGTTAGATCGATCATGCTATGTATGGATATGTAACGAACTAGATATGCATTACAAGGTCACACACGAACACAGATGAATTTAGGTAGCTATCCCACTATGGAGATGGAAATAATCGGTCCTCGAGCAAGATGCTCGCCGCCATCTCGAGCCGCAGCTTGCCTGTTTAACCGATTACCACCAAATCAGGTCTCCCTTTTCCTCCCCCCTTCTTAAGTATTCCCATCGTATTACAGCTGTAAGAGAAACAGACATTCACCCGATGCAACGGGGCTTGGTCAGGTGTTCCACTCTGGGCCGCCATGACGTTTTGGGCTTTCTGGTCCTCCTAGCTCTTGGGCTCTTCTCGGGTGTTGGCAGCCTGTACCGTGACAGGATAGTAATTTGCTGATTGCGTGCGCAATGATATAACATGAGTTCGTCTTGTCATGCCAGGGTGCATTTCTTAATGCTACAACAGGGAACATGTCATTTAGTTTTCATGATAAAGTGATAACCATACAAATTATATTTCTTGTTTGGTAAATTCACCTGCTTGTGCAATGTGTAAATCAGCTTTCTTGTACAATGCTAAGTATTTGAGAATAGCAATGTAAATTGCATTGATATATGGGTTTTTATGAGTTAACTTGTGCGTATGCAGTGAATTTGGACAGGTCTTGTGGTAAAATTTGTTTCTTGATCCTGCATGTGAATAACCTCACTTTCATGCTGTACATAATAGCTTGTAGGTTTATGTAAATGCAACTGAGTGGAATTTTACCCATTGGCTGATGGGTTGTATTAAAATGCTTGATATATTCTTAGTCATAATTTTTGCCTTATGACTTTTGGAAGTGAATTATCCCGTATGAATATGTTAGAAAATGTTTCTACTGGTAGAGTGGTAATGTTGTTCATTCCTATTTCATCTTCCTATTGATGTGATCTATACATTGATATGACTCCCTCCGTTCCAAATTGTAAGCCATTTTGTCTTTTCAAGTCTTCTAGATGTATCTAGACATAGTGTATATCTAGATGTATAGCAAAAAGATGTACCTAGAAAGGCCAGAACCGACTTCCAATTTGGAATGGAGGGAGTAGTAAATAGGACCATGAATGTTTTTTTATTTCACAATTTGCAACCATGTTGGTTTTTTGGAAATCTGAAAGCAGACCTGTGCATGGTTAATTTGCGATCCACTACTACAATCCTATACTTTCGACAAATTCTGTTACACCTTTTTTTTCTGTTCATTCATGATTAGATAATTAGATGTCTGCAAATTCTATTATATAATCAGTGTTTACATCTCAAACTAACTGTGGTAGAGGCTAATTAGATAGCAGCTCTTATTTCTGAATTCTGGTAGAGACTAGTTTGATAGCAGATGCTAATGGTTCGTTGAAGTATAAATAGTGGCCAATGCAGAGGTCTTTAGTCCCCGCTCCACCCCACCCACCCCCGGGGTTTGGTGAAGGTTAAAATTAAAACGTAGGTGCTACATTTATCAACTGGTAGCATAAATGCCATGTACTGCTTTATATGTGGACCATCATAAGTCTATTACCATAACCCATTGGTATTACCTCCTGTCATATCTGGTCCTGGTTTGTCAATGCTGGGATAGAGTGTCTCATGTTCAAGTATGAGGCATAGAGAAATCCATGGTTAACCATGGATCCACTCTAGTTTAACTTAGTTAACTATTTTTTTCATCTGTCTTGGACAAACCAAAAAATTAGTTGTCAGGTACAACTAGAGTGGATCAATGGATCGATCCATGGCCATCCCTAATCATGTTCTTTCAAGAATGAAAGTATATGTTAGCTAATCTACTGCCACCTTGTGTGAACACAGCAGAAGAAGGCGGCGCCGACTTAGCCGCCTGCTGTGTGTGAACACAGCAAGGGAAGGCGGCGCCGACTTTGCCCCCCTCGCCGTGATACAAGAGATGCCAGGTGCGTGTCGCGCGACGGCTCACCGCAACAACATCAGAGGAACAGCAAGCGATGGCCGTAGCAGAGTCGACCTGTCAGTTATCTAGTTATTGTGCGGTATGGGCGCCGCACATGGACTAGATAGTTAGAGTTGTATAAATAGACATGTATGGCAACTCAGTAAAGAGAGCTCAGATTTGCCATCACACAGACAGGACCTCGGCCAACGCTGTTGTCTTGTATTGTGCGTGCTTGCTCTGTTCTCCCTTCTTCTAAGCTCGTCCGTAGTGTGTGGGTACGGACAACGCCGCAGATCGTGGTCTCTGCACGCGGCTAGTGGGTGCTCGGCAACACTAGCGCTGTGCTCGGCGAGACCGGTCAAGTGCTCCACTCGCTGGCCGCGGCTGCTCGGCAAGATCGGGCCGGAGTGGTTCACTGTCGTGAGCCGGTGATCCTGTGAGACCAACGGAGTGGTCTGGAGGCCATCTCGGTGGTCGGGAGGCTAACTGTGGGCCAACAAGTGGTATCGGAGCCGTACAAGCGCCGTCGTCATTCTAACCGATGGCGATGACAGGCGGTTCGGAGTTGGGCGACGCGAGTGGCAGCTGTCGTGGCTGCCCAGCCACTACCGGATGTAGTTGTTACGCCGCGGTGTGGGAGGTCGGCACCACTTGGCCGACGCCGACTCGCGCTAACTATGGAGAGTGGTCGGTGACCATGAAGGTCAAGCTTCAGAGCCCGACGGCTCGGAATGTCATGACAAGGGCACCGACGTGGAAGAAGACGACATGTCAAGATTGGAGGCTATCCTCATTGCATTGCACTGACGGAGTATAGGGAACCGCTGGGGACAAAAGGCTCAAATAAGGAGGCGTGGGAGGCCATTATTGGCGATCTTGCGCGTCGGTTCCGACACAAGAAAGAAGGCGACGGCCCGGCTTACCGAAGCGAGAGTACGCAAACCTCAAGTTCAAGGATGGTGAAACAAAGGAGGACTTTTCCCTCCGCCTCTGACAGACGCTCATCAAGACGTCAAGAGCCACGGCGTCACCATCGACAAAGAGGAGGCGGTCTCCAAGTTCCTCCACTCCGTCTTGCAGAAAGTACAACCAGATCGCTCTCTCCATAGAGACGATCTTTGGACTTGTCCACCCTCACCATTGAGGATGTGGCGGGCCTTATGCGGGCGGTGGACGGCGCTGCACCGGGCGGCGGCGACAAAGAACGGCGACGACGAAAACTCCTGGCGACGGAAGAGGAGGGGTCGCTCGGTGAAACTCCGGAAGGCGGCCTCCTCCAACAAGGGTGGCAAGGGCAAGCACCGAGACAGGGCTTCTTCGGAGAAGAAGCACATCGACTCCAACGCTTGTCGGTGTTGCAGGAAGATGGGCCATTGGGCACGGGAGTGCCCAAATCGCAAGAAGGAGAAGAAGGCTCAGGCTCACCTGGCGAAAGTCGATGAGGATGAGGCCACTATCCTTATGACGACGTTCTGTGCACTGCACGACGTCGAGGCTATGGAGAGGGAAGAGGCGACGACGGTGGAAGGACCCGGAAGGCCACAAGATCGTCAACCTCGACGAACCATGCGCCCAAGTTCACCTCGGGCGTGTGGGCGTCGACCAGGAGCAGCGGTGGTATCTGGACTCTGGTGCCAGTAACCACATGACGGGCTCCAAGGACTCCTCCGAACTCGACCGCGATGTTACCGGTACGGTGAAGTTTGGTGACGGCTCAAGGGTGGCTATCCAAGGGCGCGACACCATCATCTTCGATGCCGAGCAGGGGCAGCACCGCGCTAACGGATGTATACTACATCCCGCAATTGCGTTCGGCATCATCGGCATTGGTCACCGGATGAGCGCGTAGCGAGGTTCGATCAAGGACGGCGCTTACGAGGATCGAGACCGGGCGCGCCGACTTCGCCAAGGTGAAGAGGTCCTCGAATCGGTTGTACCTGCCGACCAAGGTAGAGCGGCCGGTTTACTGGCGGCAAGGCACTCCGAGGAACTGTGGATGTGGCATGCCCGGTTCGGACATCTCAGCTTTGACGCGCTTGGTCGGCTTGGGAAGATGGTCCGAGGGCTACCCCACATCAAACACGGAGGCGAGCTGTGTGATACTGGCCTCGACCGGAAGCGAGGAGGCTATCTTTCCCAAAGCGCCAAGTATCGCGCGCGAAGGAAGCTCTCGAGCTAGTTCACGGCGACCTCTGCGGGCCGATCACGCCTGCTACATGCGGTGGTCGGCGGTACTTCCTCCTACTGTGGACGATTGCGATCGCTACATGTGGTCGCAACTCCCGACGAAACAGGACGGAGCGGCGGTGGTGATCAAGAAGTTCAAGACGCTACGGAGGCCGAGAGCGGCAAGAAGCTCCGCGTACTGAGGACTGATCGGGGTGGTGAATTCACTTCGGTGGAGTTTGCTACGTACTGCGCGGATCAGGGTGTGGGACAACATCACACCGCGTCGTACTCGCCACAACAGAATGGCGTGGTGGAGCGACGGAACCAGACAGTGGTCGGCATGGCCCGATCTATGATGAAGGCCAAAGGGATGCCGGCAAAATTCTGGGGAGAGGCGGTGACCACGGCGGTGTTCATCCTCAACCGCGCTCCAACCAAGGCCCTAACGGGCAAGACGCCGTTCGAAGCTTGGTATGGGAGCAAGCCAAACGTGTCATTCCTCCGGACATTCGGTTGCATCGGCCACGTCAGGAAGACGAAGCCGAACCTCACCAAGCTGGAGGACAGGAGCACACCCATGGTGTTCCTGGGCTACGCGGAGGGTACCAAGGCGTACCGGCTCTATGACCCACGCAGAGACAAGGTGATTGTCTCGCGCGTGTTCAACGAGGAGGCGGCTTGGGGATGGAAATAGTCCGAGCACGGGGAAGCAGAGAGGCTTCCCAACACCTTCGTCGTCGAGCACTTGGTCATCCACGGCGGTGGAGACGCTGCGAACAGTGCCACGACTCCGGGAGGAGCGCCGAGCACTCCGGCGAGAGAGTCGAAAGCACTTCAGGGGCGAGGCTTAGCACTTCAGGAGGGATGCCGAGCACTCGGGAGGAGTGTCGAGCACTTTTGGAGGGATGACGAGCACGCCAGAGTGGGAGCCAGAGGTTCTGCAGTGGTGGCGACCACTTCAGAGACGGTGCCGAGCACTCCGGTGGCGAGCTAAGACGCGTCTTATTGTGGTCCCAACCACTCCAAGACTAAGGCTAGGCACTCCTACAAAGGTGTGGCCGAACACCGCAGGAGTTATGACGAGCGATCTAGAAGCGATCTTAAGCACTTCGGGTGCTATCACGCGGGGCACTCTGGCGGAAGAAGAACTCCATCACTCCCGATCGAGTTCACCTCACCTCCAAGTGACATCACCGAGTTCGTGGGCGCCTACCACGAAGGTGAGGAGTTGAGGTTCCGCAGTCGGACGACATCGTCGGCCGCACAGTCCCTCAGTCCGGCGGGTAGGTCGCTCAACGACGCAGAGCCGCTACCCGTCGTATGAAGGAACTACCCCACGTTCGCGCTTAGCCGAGCGCGATGGAAATCGGGCGACGGGTGATGTTGGAGGAGATGAAGGCGATCGAGGAAAACGAGACTTGGCAGCTTCGTCGATCCACCTCCGTGATGCCGTCCGATCACCAAGTGCGCGTACAAAGTCAAAGGGACAAGCTTTTGCGCCATTGTCAAGCACAAGGCACGCCTCGTCGCCGAGAGCTTTTTGTCCAAAGCGAGGGCATCGACTTCGAGGAGGTCTTTGTGCCATGATGCGCATGGAGTCGGTCCGCTTGCTACTTGCTTTGGCGGCAAAGAAGGATCGGCGCGGCCCCATCACTTGACGTTAAATCGGCCTTCCTCAACGGCGCGAACGGTGCGGAAACGGTCTTCGCCGTGCAACCTCCGTGGTTCGCCGTCAAGGGAGAGGAGCACAGGGTGCTCCGATTGCATAAAAGCGCTCTACGGCCGCGGCAAGCCCTCGAGCATGGAACGCTAAGCTTGACGCCACGCCGGGCGAACTTGGGTTTCAGAGGTGCGAAGAATCGAGCACGCGCTCTACACGCGACGACGGAGGAAGGAAGAGCTCGTGGTCGGCGTGTATGTGGATGACTTAATCGTCATCGACACGCGCACGGAGGATATCAACAGCTTCAAGCGAGAGATGGTAGCTCATTTCCGAATGAACGATCTCGACGCTCTCTCCTACTACCTCGGCATCGAGGTGAGATAGGGAAGGAGGAACTCACGCCGGCAAAGCGCAGATGCCTCCAAGTCGTTGGAGAGGAGCGGCATGGAGGGGGTACAAGGGTTAGCGATGAGGATTAGGGAAGATTGTTAGCTAATCTCATCGCCACCTTGTGTGAACACAAGAGAAGAAGCGGCGCCGACTTTGCCCCCCTCGCTTGATATGGCAGAGTCACGCAGTGTAGGCGCCAGCACGGCTCACCTGCAAAGATCAGAGGAACAAAAGGGCTTGGCGCAGAGTCAGTCTGTCCTGTCAGTTATCTAGTTATCATGCAGCATGATGAGCGCCGCACATGGACTAGATAGTTAGAGTTGTATAAAGACATGTATGGCAGCTCGAGAAAGAGAGCTCAGATTTGCCATCACACGACAGGACCTCGCCAACGCCGTTGTCTTGTATTGTGCGTGCTTGCTCGTTCTCCCTTCTTCTAAGCTCGTCCCAGTAGTGTGTGGAATACGGACAACGCCGGAGACGTGGTCTCAGCACGGGCTAGTGGGTGCTCGGCAACACTAGCGCGGCGTGCTCGGCGAGACCGGCTAAGTGCTCCACTCGCCGAGCCGGTGCTCGGCAAGATCGGCTGGAGTGGTTCACCGTCGTGAGCCGGTGATCCCGTGAGACCAACGGAGTGGTCTCAGAGGCCATCTCGGTGGTCGGAGGGCTAACTGTGGGCCAACAAAGATATTGACATATGACCAAATTTATCATAGCTATTGTGAATAACTAAATATTTCATGCTCCCTTAGCCTATTGGTTGCCCTTGGTGTACACTGCAATTTTATGCTTCTGCTGATCCTTAGAAATTGCAGTAAACACATACATAAATTGAATGCAGATGTAATAGAAAAGAGACATTTCTGGTATTAATTTTCATTCGTTAGACATTTGAATTTTTGAATGTAGAGGCCTAGAGGGGGCCTTGAATTCACCACTTCGATAGTAGAAGCGCATACGAGGAAGAAAGTCTATTCGATTTCGGGTAGTGTTTGGGCCTATCAACTGGACTGTCTCTAGATGCTGACATTTGGCAAAAGTCTTGAGTCATAACTTCCTTCAAGACACCCAACCTTTCCTTCTTGTGGCAGCACTGGACTATTGCAGCTGATTCTGACTAGTCGTGTGGTGGCTGCACTCTTGTTCTTGCCCTGTAAAGTATAGAGTGATGCACATCAGCCAGCAAAAATAACGCAATCATACTCTCTGAGTACCCTAATTGTGCTTCTAAACTCTTGTGCACAAGCAATATTTTGATTGCTATTGCAGTGTGGCAGCTGAGATGACTTCATTGATCTGTATGTTTTGCATTTTGCATTTGCACTGGGGATGGAAAAATAAAATCTAGTATTATCTTATTCCTGACCGTACGTAAATGGTGAACACATTAACAGTGGAAAAATCAAATGTAGTATTATCTTATTCCTGACCGTACGTAAATGGTGAACACATTAATGGTTGGTCAGAATGCATGTTGAACTTGAACCTTCACATGAGAGTGGTGCCTATCTTTCCATTATGAATGACACGGGATGGGTTAAGATAGTACTTAATGATATGGTGGCTGTGATTCCTTTTATGAAGATATAATATCATTAAAATTTGCTATCAAATTCCTAGTAAGGTTCGTCTAGTGATATTGCTCCAATGAGTATCTGCAGACATACAACAGTATAGTTTGAGGAAATACAGTATGTCCCAAGTACCTTTTACCAACACAATTTTTCCGATAAAAAGAATTGCACAATTTTTTAATTCCTTGAGTCAACTGTTTCCATAAGCCCATTCATGGACTGGCATTACACTTTTTAAAAAGAAGATTATTCTTATCCTTTGTATTTACAGTGCTGAATTATATTACAGGGCTTGGAGAATGTTGGTTGGTAATTGGTATGTTAGGCTCTGACTGCAGGAACAAGGATCTAAAGCTGTATTCGGTCATCAGATGGCAAAGAAAGGTGCTATGCTGCTCACCTCTATCAGTACAGAAGTGGTGGTTGGATGTATTAGTTTTGCGATCTTAGCATAGCGGTTATGAAGGTTGTAATGCAATATAAATGATTTCGAGGTGGCTTCATTGCTAAAACTTTTTTCCTTTTTTTGCGGTATTTGGTGGTTGCTGTAGTAATATATGTGTTGGCTACGTCTACGTATTGGTAATCACAGTTTTGGTCTGTGCTCACACATTCAATCCCTCTATTAATCTCTTATATAGTTATATTGTATGGTATAGTCACGTCTTTTGATGTGATCCTCAGAATTGGATCTTCTTGAGGATAAAGATGAACGGCCTCCTTGAATTGAAAGGAATCTCTGTCACAGAGTCGTCGTAAATGGTTACTCCTGAGGGCGTGTGGGCTGCAGCAAGCTGATCCGTTGTCCCTGTTGCGCTTCATTTTCGTGATCTTGAGTCATCTGGCCTCTTTGCCAGTGACATTTTGATTTATCACTTGACTTGCCACTCCTATCCGGAGAAGCTTGTGGACTCTTTGTACTAAAGACAAACTAAAAGCAGTGCTTACTGATACAGTGCTCAGAGTTTGATATTGATGTTGTACAAGGCTGTCTATCTTGCGAGCTGGCTAATTTGGTTGGCCAATTTTTAGCTATGGCTAATAATTAGCTTTAGCCGATCTAAACAGTCCTTAACTAAAACCCAAGTGTAGTCCTTTATTGACAAGAATGTTGATTGCTTGCCTGGTTGGAAAGCAGATCTTTTAACTAAAGAGGGCCGTTGATTTCTGGTCTAACTTGTGCCCCCTTGAATGTTGGTTTATCTGGGCATGGCTAGGAGCCTAGGACAGTGTCTTGTAGCCTAGACCAGAGTTTTGCCTTCCTGGAGAGCAAGGCGAGGTAGATATATCTAGTCAAACAACTTGGTTGGGCTCTTAGGATGGGATGGTTTTGATCGAAACAAAATGATCCTAGTGGTTCATGGGATGCTTTTCCAATTCATGACCATCATTGGGTGTCTTTGTGCATGACAGTTAGATTTTGGATCTTGATGTTGAAGAGAGAGAGAGAGAGAGTTGCATGTGTTTTTCTAAAGACAGTTAATAATACTTTTGCATGGCATATATCAATAGAAAGGGAGCAACTTATAACAACTAATGTCCAACAAAACAACCAAACAAAACTCACAATGAACAACAAGATAAACTCACACCACAAAAACAACTAGTGAAGCCTCCTCAACTCTGACAACAAAGCATCACCCTACTCATCGTAGCAAGCTGCTAAAGATAGGGAACAAGGAGAGTGGGATTCTCCACAACGATGTCCATAGAAAGGTATTGTCCGTGCGAAAAGTGACCAACAAGTAAATATTTGTAACTTTGTCGTACGTTGTGATCGGATGTGGCATAGCACTCAATGACACAGGGTTTATACTGGTTCAGGCAACGTGCCCTACGTCCAGTTTGAGTCAGTCAGTGACTTTATTCCTGAGCCCAGGTGCTCAAAGTTTGCTGTGGGGTTACAAACGGGCGAGAGAGGGACATGTCCCAAGTCTCTAATGGAAAGGTCGTATGGACGCTGAGAGCTCGGTTGCTGCTCAACTGTGTGCTCGAGGTTCGAACCTAGTGGCTCTGTTGTCGTGTGTTGAATTGACCGTGTCTGTGTTGATCGTCCGTCAAATCGTCCTCTGTTGGGAGATAGCGCATCCCCTTTTATAGATGAAGGGGACGACCTTACAAGTGAGAGAGAGAGAGAGTATGTATGCTACCAAGGCTTGTTGCCCACGCCGTCGGGTACAAGATGGTTGTAGGCGCCCACAATACTGTTCATGTCGGACGCATGTGGGAGGTTTTACCATGTTTCACCAGGTATGGTAAATGCCTGCGCCCACAACACTGTGGATGCCCAGACGCATGTGGGGGGGCCTTACCGTGTTTGTCTGGTATGGGAATTGATGGCGCCCACAAGACTGTAGGGCAAATGTCGGTGCCCTCAACACTGTTTGGGTTCTGACATGTCTGGAAGGTTGTAGAGCACCCTTCTGACATGGTCTGACAGTACTGTCCCGCAGGTGTGCAGGGTACGGTCCTCGGTATTGCAGTTGTCTTGAGCGTCCTGCCTTACTTGCTCTGCCCGTTTCCTGGGTCCTTACCGAGCGGGCATCCCCGGTCGGTTGGTCCCAGTCGGCTCCGACTGCGTCGGTCGAAGAAGAGCTATAAGTAGAGGTTCGGTGTATCCCCGGTCGGAGAATCGGGTCGGAGTCGGAAGCGAGCATTGGCCAGGCCTTCCGGTCAGAGGAGCGGGTCAGAGTAGGAAGCGGACGTTGGCCAGGCCTTTTGGTCAGAGGAGCGGGTCGGAGTCAGAAGCGGATGTCCTTCCCTCCTTGGCCAGGCCATCCGGTCAAAGACGCGGGTCAGAGTCGGAAGCGAGGGTTGCCACCTCCTTGGCCAGGCCTTCCGGTCGGAGACTGGATTGCTCTTTTGGCCTGTCATTTAGGTATCTAGGCCGGCCCAGGAGTTGTGCATCGTTCGCAACGTCGTCTGCTGGGCCGAGCTTTTGCTAGGGAGCAGGCCCATTAGGGACCCCGGGTTTATGAACCCGACAGGAGCCCCCGAGCCCCCGGGTGATTTGGGTAGAATCGCCTGGGGGTTTTTTCGTTTTGCCGGTGGGTGCGCGCGAGCGCACCCAGTGGGTGTAGCTCCCGAGCCCCCGGGCAATTTAGGTACAATCGTCTGGGCGATTTTTCATCTTGTCAGTGGGGGAATTTTTTTGTTTTGCCAGCGGGTGCGCGCGAGCGCACCCTGTGGGTGTAGCCCCCAAGTCCCCGGGTGATTTGGGCAGAATCGCCTGGGGGTTTTGTCAGCGGGCGTGTGCGTGTGCACCTTGGTGGGCGTAGCCTCCTCTTTCTAGTTTCTTATCCATCATTTTTAGGAGCGCGGACCCAGGCGTTTCGGCGTGGCCGAGGGATCAGGCGAGACGGAGTCGTCCACCAAGACGTTGGGCGCGCCGAGGGTTCGGGTGAGTTGGAGCCGTGGATCCAGGGATCGGTCGAGTTAGAGTCGCGGATCCAGGTGTCGGGCGCACCGAGGGATCAGGCGAGTCGAAGTAGCAGATCCAGGTGTCGGGCGCGTCGAGGGATCGGACGAGACAGACTTGCGGACCCAGGTGTTGGGCGCCGTCGAGGGATCGGGCGAGTCAGAGTTGTGGATCCAGGCGTCGGGCGCGCCGAAGGATCGGACAGGACGGACTCACAGACCCAGGCATCGAGCGCTGCCGAGGGATCAGGCAAATCGGAGTCGTGGATCCAGACGTTGGGCGCAGCCATCGGGCGTGCCGAGGGGTTGGGCGTCCCATGCCCCTGAGCCCCATTGGGCTCGGTAGGGGTCAGTTGAGTTTCGTGCGTTACCCTGTTCGTGGTTTTTGCAACCGGAGGGGCTGAGCTAACGTCGTTTGCCTCGATGGCTCGAGTGACGTGCTTGGCAAGCTCGCTAACGGGCACGTTCGAGTGAAATCTGGGTCCGTCGTTCGTGACGGGGTCGGCATAGCCCCCAAGTGGCATTTCACTGCTCCTTAACCCGCGTCTTGGTAGATGTCTGGGTCATTCCGGAGACTGACCCAGGTGGCCCGCTGGCCTCCCCTCGATGGAGATTCTGTGGGCATGGCTCGAGGTTGGGATCAAACGAGAAGGTTGAGATGACCCTGTCTGCTTCTGAGCATATCGGGCGAGGGCCGCTTGGGCTCATCTGTGTTTTCTCCCTGGCTCTGTTTGAGGCGAGGCGGCCTCGAGCCTTTCGCGAGACGGCATTCAAACCCCGGTCGGTCGTTGCTCATGTTGAATGAGGCAACTACCGCTTCATGACGTAACACGAAGCGTTGTGATGCATCAACTGCATATGCGATGCTTGGGATGTATGGGATGAATGAGTGAATACATGTATGGATGAATGTGCGAATGTGTGTCTGAGAAATGATGAATGAATGATCATGCAAATAAATGAAATAAAAGGTTTTTGGTAAAGTTACCTTGATGACTCGACTGACTGGTTTGAGGAGCTCTTGTCGGATGTGTCCGACTGGGATTCTTGTCCACCGTTTGTGATGGAGACAGCATAGCCCGCATGGGGCATCCCTCTGCTCCTTACCTGTCTCTCCGCATTCGCCTAAGCCGTCCGATCGACTCGGGAAGCCCGTTGGTCTCTCCTTGGCGGAGATCCCATTGTTGGGCCCTTCTAGGTCCTGCCTAGGAAGGCGGAGGGCCACTGTGTACTGTTGCACCTTGTTTCCTGTGCCCGGTGTGCAGTAGTGGTGGGCCATGCCCAGGCCAAGTCCTGCCTAACTAGGTGCCGTCTCATCGGGCAGGACGCATCCCATCAGTTAGGACATGTCCCGTCGCATTCCTATCTGCATTGAATAGGGGAAGGGAGAGGATTTTTTTCCTTAATCCTTCGCCTTTCTCCAACTGCTGCGTCTCCTCCTTAAATAGGGGAAGGGATAGGGTTTTTTGTCCCGTTCCTTCACCTATTCCCCAACTGCTGCCTTTTCTCCTTCTTCCTTCTCACCAAGCGCGTTCGTGTGCCACGGCGGTTCCTAAGCGAGAGAGGGTAAAGCGAGGGAGAGGAGAACTCACTGATCCATTCATGAATCTAGAGCGCAATATCAAGCTAGAGGTCATCCAACGTAGATGAGACGATGATGGCCGCCTTCACCGAGAAGGGACTGCTTCTGCCGAAGGAGGTGGCGCACTGGAGGGCCCCTGTGGGGGAGACTTTTCTATGACCTCGGGCCGGTGAGGTTGTCTCCTTCCTCGCCTTCCATGAGCGCGGGCTAGGGTATCCCACGCACTGGTTCCTACGCGGGCTCCTCAATGAGTGGGGCCTGGAGCTGCAGCACCTTAATCCGACTGGGGTGCTGCACATCGCCGGCTTCGTCACCGTCTGTGTGGCCTTCCTTGGGATGAAGCCGCACGTGGACTTCTTCCAGTGAATCTTCTCCGGGCGAGCCTTATCGGAGGGGACACCGCCCAGGACCACACCGGTTGGGGGCTTCGCTCTGCAGAAGAAGCTGAGTTCGTCGGGTGCCTACCCCACTACTCCCCCTGCAACTCCAATCGGGGGTGCATGGGGAGTGGTTCTACATCAGGAACCCGGCGGTGGTGCCATTCCCGCCGTTCACCGGTAGAAAGCCGGAGAGGCGGGAGAGCTAGTCGTGGAGCCCTTCCAGCTGACAAAACAAGCTGGAGATCATCGGGGCAGAGTTCTAGAAGCTGGTGTAGCACGACCTCGATGGGCTGAGGGTGTTCCACACCTTTTTCCATCATCGAGTTGCCCCGCTGGTGGAAAGGACACGACCGATGTGGCTGTACTCTGGCCTGACGGACCTCGACCATGCGTCGTCGGTGGAGTTGGCGAAGGACGAAGTCTAGAGCCGACTCGACTGGGTGGTGCAACTGAAGGCCCGAGAGACCCTCGAAGGAAAGCCCGGACCTCTCCATGCCAGGAAGCTGCCCAATCTGGTACGTTCTCCTCTCCTTATTTCATGTCCCTTTTGATCCTGCTCTCCTATAATCTGACTTCAAGTCATCTACTTCGCAGGGACTCACTGGACTGTACAATTCAGCACGACAAGCAACTACCACTTTGAGCACATCAACTTCTACCTCTTCGACTTCAACACCGCCTATCACACCATACTTGGTCGGCCAGCTCTGACCAAGTTCATGGTTGTACCGCACTACGCTTATCTGGTGCTAAAGATGCCTTCGCATGTAGGAGTCCTGGCCCTGCGGGCCAACCTCTCCATCGCCTACGCCTGTGAGACAGAGAGTCTCGCCCTCACCAAAGCCACTGACCTCTCCATCCAGATGGCCAGTGTGGTCACCGACACCAAGACGGTGCCCGCCTATGACCTAGAGATCCCATCGCTAGAGCCTCCTCGCGCCTCCGCCAAGTCCAAGGAAACCAAGGAAGTTGGCCTCGGCCTCGACGACCCCTCCAAGACTGTGAAGATTGGGGCTCACCTTGACCCCAAATAGGAAAGCGCGCTCGTCTCCTTCCTATGTGCCAACGCCGATGTGTTTGCTTGGAAACCTGCAGACATGCCGGGGGTACCATGGGAGAAGATCGAGCACTCCTTGAATGTCTCGACGACCACCAAACCGATCAAGCAGAAACTCTAACGATTTGCGCCAGACAAGGAGGCTATTAGTGTAGCAATGAAATGGCTCGTAGCAGCCGGATTCATTAAAGAAGTGTATCATCCTAAGTGGTTAGCGAACCCTGTTCTCGTTTAAAAAAAGAATAAAGAATGGAGAATGTGTCGATTACACTGATCTCAAGAAACACTGCCCTAAAGACCCCATTGGTATGCCTCGAATAGACGGGGTTGTAGACTCCACTGCCAGCTACGAACTGCTCTCCTTCCTCGACTGTTACTCCGGCTATCATCAGATATCCCTGAAGGAAGATGACTAGATCAAAACGTCATTCATCACTCCTTTTGGTGCGTACTGCTACACCACCATGTCCTTCGGACTCAAGAACGCCGGGGCAACCTACCAAAGCCCCATCCAGATGTGCCTCGATCAACAGATCAGCCGCAACATCGAAGCTTATATCGATGATGTGGTCGTCAAGTCCAAGACCACCAATAATCTCATCGCCAACCTCGAAGAAACATTCGCCAACCTAAAAAGGTACCGATGGAAGCTGAACCCTTCAAAGTGCATCTTTGGAGTTCCATCCAGCATACTCCTGGGCTACATTGTCAGCACCCGTGGCATCGAACCTAACCCTGACAAGGTCTCTGCCATCACCAACATGAAATGGCCAACATGCGTCAAGGACATACAGAAGCTTACAGGTTGCATGGCTGCTCTCAGCCGCTTCATATCGCGCCTCGACGAAAAGGGACTGTCGTTCTTCAAACTCCTCAAGGCCTCCGAGTGCTTCTCCTAGTCAGATGAGGTAGACACAGCCTTCGAGCAGCTCAAGTTATTCCTAACAAAGCCTCTGATCATGACAACGCCTCGGCCAGGCAAAACTCTGCTGATCTATATCGCCGCCACTTCTCACGTCGTTAGCATAGCTATTGTCATCGAACATGAGGAGGCCAGGCACGCCTATATGGTGCAATGTCCGGTTTACTTCATCAGCGAGGTCCTTAATGAGCCCAAGACTCGTTATCCTTAGGTCCAAAAGCTGTTGTATGCCATTTTGATCACGTCGCGTAAGCACCACCATTACTTCGAGTACTACAAGATCGCCGTGGTCACTGAGTTCCCTCTGGGGGACATCCTCCGCAACAAAGAGGCCAATGGCCGCATCATCAAGTGGGCTATTGAGCTCGGCACTTACTCCATCGAATTCAGAAGCAGGCCTACTATCAAGTCACAGGCGCTCGCTGACTTCATCGCCGAGTGGACCGAGATCCAAGAGCCCATCCCCGCTACTTGCCCCAAGCACTAGGTGATGTACTTCGATGGCACCCTCAACATTAACGATGCCGGTGTTGGCATCTTATTCATTACGCCGACCAAGGATAAGCTCCAATATGTTCTCCGAATCCATTTTCCAGCCTCCAACAATGCCGCCGAATATGAAGCATGTCTCCACGGACTCCGTATGGCCGTCGAGCTCGGCATCAAATGCCTCATGGTATATGGAGACTCTGCACTGGTCATCAACCAACTCAACAAAGATTGGTCCTACTCCAGTGAGAAGATGGATGCATATTGCGCCCGAAATCCAGAAGCTTGAAGGGAAGTTCTACGGTATCGTGTACCACCACGTGGTACGAGATCAAAATCAGCTCGCCGACCACCTATCTAAGATAGGATCTTCTCGTGCCATGGTTCCACCTAGGGTCTTCATTTAGGACCTCTTTACGCCATTCATTAAGGAAGAGAAGGAAGTGCAAGAAATCCCACCTGCCGAGTAGCTGGTACTCATAGTACCCACGCCGGTCGTCGATTGGAGGAAATAGTTTATCAAGTACCTCACCAGTGCCGACGTACTAGCCGACAAGACTGAAACTGAGTGCCTAATTCGTCGAAGCAAGCATTACGTGCTGGTGGACGGCACCTTGATGAGGAAAAGTGCTAAGGAAGGGATACTGCAGAAGTGCATCACCCAAGAAGACGGAGTGAAACTACTTCTTGAAATTCACTCTGGTTCTTGCGGCAATCACGCGGCCTCAAGAAACCAGTTGGCAAGGCTTTCCAAGCTGATTTTTACTGGCCCACGGCCATTGCCGACGCAGAAGACCTCGTTCGACGATGTGAAGGATGTTAATTTTTGCCAAGCAGATACATGTGCCGGCAAAGGAACTGTAGACCATCCCAGCTTCCTGGCCTTTCGCATGCTGGGGACTGGACATGATCGGGCCTTTCAAGACAGTGCCAGGTGGTTTTCGGTATGTGTACATCGCCATTGATAAGTTCTCCAGGTGGATCGAATACAAACCGCTTGTTTCAGCCACTACAAAGAAGGCAGTCGAGCTCTTCGAAGATATCATCCACATATTCGGTCTCTCGAACAGCATTATCACCGACCTCAGAACCACATTCACTGGCCATTATTTTTGGGACTTCTGGGAAGACCGATGCATCTCCATCAAATATGTCTTCATTTCCCATCCCAGAGCCAACGGCCAGGTCGAACGGGCGAACGGCATGATCCTTGATGCCCTCAAAAAGAGGTTATATCAGAAAGAAGAAAAGCATTCGGGCAGATGGCTCAAAGAGCTACCAGCTATAGTCTGGGGACTACGCACTCAAGCTAGTCGTAGCACGGTGTGTCTCCGTATTTCTTGGTCTACGGCTCAAAAGCCATACTACCAGCGGACGTTGCCTTTCGAGCACCTAGGCTAGAAAATTATGATGAAGAGCAAGCCACAGCTGTTTGGACAGAGGACGTCGACCGGGCCAAGGAGGAATGCCTGATCACCTGTGTCCGCATAGCCAGGTATCTAGAAGGCTTGTGGAAATACTACAACTGCAACATCAAAGGTCATTCATTTGTTGTCGGCGACCTCGTTCTCCGCAGAAAACAAAAAATCGAAGGGATGCCAAAGCTCTCTTCCCCCTGGGAAGGGCCTTACGTCGTCAAAGAGGTTACCCGACCAGGGTCTTATCGCCTACGTGACTTGGATGGCATCAATATCCCCAATTCATGGCACATCGAGCACGTTATATGTTTCTATCCTTGAAATGCTCCAGATATATATTCTCCACTCCATGATGAGTAAAATTTTGGTCGCCATAATTTGTCTCCATTATTTCTCCATTATGATTTAATCTCCACTTATGGTCATCAAGCTCTAAGCTACTCCTTAACAAACTCCAATACGAGATCGCCATAACTGCTTCGCCGTGTTTCTCCATATCTCCAAAATATTTTCGCCGACCACCGAGCAACACACGTTCTATGCTCTATGGAGAAGACCTAGCCTCCGATCTCTCCTACACGTGCTATGGGCTCTACGCTCTGCGTTATGGGTGGTTGGCTATAGTTCCTTGGTCACGTCTGTTCCTCCTACACGTGCACGGGCTCCGCGCTCGACGTTATGGACTATGGGCTAGCCAAGGCCGAGAGCTCAGTGTAAGAACTAACTGCTCAGACACCACTTATACTACATATATCTCCAAGTTAATTCACCAACCACCGAGCAGCAAACGTTCCGCTATGTTCTCTATGGAGAAGACCTAGTCTCCAATCTCTCCCTACATGTGCTACGGGCTCCGCGCTCTGCGTTATGGGTGGTCAGCTGTGGTTCCTTGGTCACGCCTATTCCTCCTACATGTGCACGGGCTCCGCGCTCGATGTTATGGACTATGGGCTAGCTAAGGCCAAAGAGTTCAGTAATAAACTAACTGCTTGGATGCTACTTATACTACATATAATTGCATTAGGGTTAACACTACAACGATTCTTCACCGAAATACTGGCAAACTGCATAAACATGCACATGTCACTTTATAACATTTATACATATACATAAATGTTTTCCGCACTCTCGCGTGTTCTAACTACCCTCTCCAGATATTACAGATCATATTCTCCGAGCAGATCATCGGGTTTCGCCATCGCCGTCCATCTCGCCGAATAGGTCGATGTCGCCGGCCAGCTTCTTTGCCACGTCTTCCACCTCATCCTCCAGCTGCTCGTGCTCCATCGTGCCCACTCCTCCAACGAATCCGGCCCCTATCGCTTGAAGGTCAACGGTAGGGTAATGGGACCAGACCACCATAAGGGCATGAGTAACGGCGGTGACGATGGCATCATGGTTGAAACTCTTAAAGTTCTCCCACGCCACCTTGCATCTGTCAATGATGGTGTCTGAGACACGGTGGCCTGACCGTCGGGTTGAGGAGCCACCTCCAGGTCGACGCAGTCGAGCACCAGTTTGATTCCAGCAACCACGGCGTCGAGTTTGTTCTCGCTAGGTCCTGGCCTCCTGATCTAGCACATCGAACTATGCCTTGACCCTCCGACGATAGTCTGTAGGCATCACAAGGTTCCATTATGTAAGGAAGTCACTCCAACAGTAACTCCAACCATGAAGTACTCACCTTTCAGCTCCTCGGCCAGCTTCTCCAGCGGCTCTGACTCCTTTGCCTTCTCCTCTCGAGTTGCCTGATGGCTTGGCGCAGCTGGCCGAGCTCCGCATCTTGCTCTACAAGCACAACAGTCGTCAACAACAATATGATTGTTCAACACCACAAAGCACATTCGCCAGTGCGCCATACTTGTTTTCTGCTTAGGATACGCTTCTGAGCTACTTGGACTTCTACCCCAGTTGCTCGGAGGCACTCATCAGCTGCTCGGACTTGCCCTGTAGCTGCTCGGACGTGGTCGCCAGCTGCTCAAATAGGACGCCCTTCTGGTATTCCAGGTCCCACGTGTTGGACTCAGCAAGGTCTCGCTCATGCTGGGCCCTCTGGATGTTCTTCTCCATAAGCTTCATCGTCTCTTTTAGTTTTTCATTCTCCTCGGTGAGGGGCTCCATCCTCTTTATTAGCCGGCACCGCTGCTCGGTAGTCCGAGTTATCCCCCACAAAAATGCCAAGATTATTAAGAAGAACAATCTACAACGTCAAAGACGAGCATTCTAGACGCAGTACTAACCTTGATCTGCTTCATCACTCTGTCAAGGGCGGGCTCTAGTCTCCTGAGCTCCCTGCTGGTGTCCTCCTCCTCAACAACCACTACCTCATCGCCATGCTTGCGGAGGATTCGGATAGCTTGGGGTCGAGGTTCCTCACGCTCGATCTCTTCCACCTCATCCTCCTCCACTACAGTTGGAGGCAACACCAGGGGGCTTGGTGGCTAGACAGCGTGTCCGACCACGCCCTCCGACGCCTCAGGGAGCACTCCGGGACAGAAGCCACTAGCATTGTCTCTGCCCTAGGACCATCCCCCGGCTGCTCATCAGTCTGGACGGGCAGGATCAGATCCTCCGCACGCCTCGCACTGCATCAGATCAGCTTGTCAGTCACCAAATAAGATAAGGATATGACAGCAAAGTAACTCCAAGGTAGGGATACTTATGTGCTGGCCTATCGGTACAATTTCCTAAACTGGCGTTGTCGGCCCGAGCCCCCAGGTGTGGCCCTAGGGTCAACCTGTGCGCCCTGGGGTGGAGGTCCCCCAGTCTCCACTATCAGCCTTTCCTCCACCTGCCGCTCCGGGACTTCCTTAGCCTGTGGCTCGGGGACTCCCTTGGCTCACTGTTCGGGGACTTCCTCCCTTCTCTTCGATCGTGCCTCCGCGCAGCGTGTTGTGCGTATGCACTTCAGTGCTCGATGGAGGAGCCACTGGAGCCTCATCGTCATCTGACCACTCGGACATCGCTGTACTCCGCGTCTGAGTGGTCTGGTCACTGCCAAGCGAGATGTCGCCTGGCTTGAGGGGAGTGGCACCCATCGTCTTTCTCTTCTTTCGGGTCGGCTCGTCTGCCGCTGCCTTCTTCCCCTGGACTTTCTCTCGATACCGGGGATGAACTCTTCGTCCGACTAGCATCACTTATGCTAATGGCTCCCTCCTTAGGCTGTGTTGGTGGTCGGACATCTACTACATGCGGCCAATCTCCCCTCGGCACGCCCAAGAAGTACACCGCTCTTTCCTATGAATAGATCTTTGCATAAGTGAATTAGTCCACTGCATGGCAATGACAGATTATAAAAAGCATCAGGAACACACAATTGGGATATTTACCTGAGGAGGCAGATTCTTGCAGTGAAAGGGTCTCGTCTGCCCTAGCAAGTTGAATGAGGCAAGTGGAGCGAATAGCTCTGTGGCCCGCTCTTGCACAACATCCCTCGACAGCATCTCCGTCCTCTCCCGGGTGCCATCGGTCTCCCCCTTGAACTCAAAGGCTGCGTGGGCCCTCTCTTTGTAGGGCTAGACGCGACGCACTATGAAGCTCGCCGCCACCAGTCCACCGTTAGTCTTCATGCTCTTTATCAGGTCAAGGAGCTCCCTCACTTGCTCCATATCAAAACTATTTGGCCTCTTCGACTAGCTTTTCTGGTTCTCCGAGATGTGGTTGGGGTCGCAGCGGATGGCGGGGTGGCTTTGTTTCATGTAGAACCACCTAGCGTTCCACCCCTTCAGCGACGTGTTCAGCAGCACCGTAAGGTACTCGCCCGCCATTCCATCGCGCAGCTGAAGATACCCGCCGCCGACCACCTTGGAACTACCGCCGCCCTTCTTCTTCAGCCAGAACAGGTGACTGAAGAGGTTGAAGTGGGGAAGGATTATGAGTTATGCTTCACAGAAATGGATGAAGATAGATATGTGCAATATGGTGTTTGGGTGGAGGTTGCATAGATTAACCCTCCAGTACTCCAACAAATCCCTCAAGAACAGATGAACAGGAAAACCTAATCCGTGCCAAAAGTAGTCCTCAAATACTATAGCTTCGTCAGTATGAGGCATTGGGTAGGGCTCACCGAGGGCCAGCCGCCATCCGACGGTGACGCGGTCAGGAAGAACGCCCACCTCCACCAATCTGTTGAGCTCCGCCTCCCCCGTGTGCGACGGCACCCACTCTTCGTCACGGTTGGCTCCGGCGCTCGCCTTCTTTGGGCTTGCCTTCTTTGGGTTTATAGCTCCCCTCTTCGGCGCCATCTCTCAGATCCGAATTGGGGCTGGTGGCGGAAGCGCATGCGGCTATGAATCTAGAAGTGCGAGGGTTGAGGAAGAGGAAGAAATGGCAAAGTGGCAAAGGTCGGAGCGCGGGAAACGGCGGCACAGTTATGAAGCACTCCCCCCACCCTTTCGCATTCGAGGGTTTTTGGGAAACCGCTCCAACGATTGGCGCCTCTCTGAATTCTCCACAACAGCAAGGTGGGTCGTTACCTAGGCTTTCATGCGACCACCATTTATCTCCATAATTTGTTACGGCTCACCGAATATTCGCCGACTTCTCCACCAACCGTTATGGCTCAGTAATTACTACTACACATCCATTTCTCTGGTATTTTCTCCATGATTTGTTTTCTCTAAGATTTCCTCTTGTGACTTGGGGATTGCGTTAGCATTACGTCTTGGTTCCTCATAGCATTGGGGATTTTCTTCTATTGACTATTGTTTCTGATCCTATCACCACATGACCACGTCACCTACTGTCAGGCTCGGGGACTAAGTGGGCACACTTCACCTAGCGGTGAATGTGCTTTTTCTCATTTTGGGGCTACACCCGAGGATTGGCTGCCTGCTCGGCTAGTCTTCTACTTTGGACCCTAGCACCACATGACTACGTCATCTACTGTCAGGCTTGTGGACTAAGTGGGCACACTTCACCTCGCGGTGAATGTGTTTGCTTTATTCTAGAAGACTCTACGCCTCTTGAAGCTGAAGAAGACTATCTCCCTTTCTCGTGGTCGGACTCTAAGTGGGCACACTTGGTCCACTACGAAGAAATTTTCGATTCTAAACTTGAGCTCCTTACACCCTTATGGCAAACCATACTTAGGTTACGCTGCTCGGCGATGGTTCACACTGCTCGGTGACGGTTCACGCTGCTCGGCAACTGCTCACAACTGCTTGGCAACTCATCACGGTGGTCGGACCATGAGTTTGACTGCTCGGCTTTGTTCGTACCTGCTCGGACAAGCTCAAGATGGCGTTGCACAATGGGTACAAGGCACTCGGGGACTAGCTGTGGGGGGTACGATCCTGGATACCCATGGCAGACCACATGGGCTACGCCCCCAGGGGTGGCCTAGCCCACAAGACAAAGCCTTGCAGGGCACGACGCTGCTCGGCATCTCCCGCAAGACACCGTGAAGATATTCTAAAGATACTACGAGATTTGTTAGGATACGTATGATCCCATGATTCCTGTAATCTATTATTACTTTCCGGTTATCTCTCAGATCTAACTGACTTATAACCCTGCCCCCTAGACTATATAAGGCGGGTAGGGATGCCCTCCAAACTCATGCAATATCATATGATAGCCAATACAATCCAACAAACCATAGGAGTAGGGTATTATGTCATACTAATGGCCTGAACCTATCTAACTCGTGTGTCTCTGTTGCCTTCCTGTTCTTGATTACACGCCTCTCTACCGATCAATCTACCTTCGTGGGACACCCCTCGGAGGACTGTCGATGATATTCTATCGACACAATGTTCTACGAGACATCGGGGGTGCTGACTTCGGTGGTGACGCACCACCCGGACTTGGACTTCGTCGCCATCTACAGCGGGTATGCCGACGGCTGGAGCCCAGATGCCATCCATGTGCTCGGGGAAAGCTTGCTGCCACACGCACAGTTGGTGGCCGAGCAAGTATCCACGCAGTGGGTGATGGAGGCTCGCCGTGCGGGCGCGGCTGAAGGCGGGCGTCAAGAAGACGTCATCCAGCCCGCAGATGGAGTAGAGCCTGGGTCAGAAGTGAACATCGTCCCACCTCTGACCGAGCTGAATGTCGTCCTGCCAGAGAGTGGGCAGCCCTTACCTTCACCGGTCGCGCCGGCAGCCGATGACGTCGGGCAGTCACTGTAGTATTTAGAGTAGAAGGAATCAGCACATGTCAAGGATAAGTCCGTGGGGAAGCCCCCATGTGAACATTTTGTGTATTAATGAATACAACAATTTCGTTTTGTGATGAGTCACTTCGTAAGGGGAAGCTTATCCCATCTGTTCCTTATTTTTACCCTAGCATAGCTTTGTTTTTTATTCTTTCTTTTTCGCACCTGCCCGTTTGAACCGTAGGCTGCAACCTTAAGAACCTGGGCATGGCCCACGAGGCTCAGCTGCTCGTAACCGTAGGTCGTGGCGGGGTGTGATCGGTCAGAATGTTTAAAGCAAAGTTACATAAGGTAAATAAAGGAACGGACTACCCTTTCGTTCGGGTGAAAAGAATTTACTATATGATAGTAAAAATGAGAGGTGGTACCGCACCCTCGTGGAGCCCCCGAGCAAAGTGTTCGGGCTGGGGTGCTTGTAGGAGCAAACGTTGAATGAAAGAAAAAGGGTAAGACCGAATTTTTAAGGGAAGAAACGACATAACTGTTCGATGTTCCAAGTGTTGGCGAGAATGTCATCGTTGCCGTCCTTCAGTCAGTAGGCGCCTGGTCGGATTAGCTCGGTCACCGTATAGGGACCTTCCCATGGTGGTGAGAGTTTGTGTTTCTCCTTCGTTGATTGGGTCCTCCGGAGTACGAGATCACCGACCTCAAGGATCCTCCCCCTGATCTTCCTTTTGTGGTACCTGCGGAGAGTTTGCTGGTAGAGAGCGGAGCGAATGACGGTCGTCTCACGAGCCTCTTTGAGTAGGTCAACCATGTCCTGCTGAGCCTCTGTGGCTCGGTCGTGGTCGAAGGCCTCCACTCTTGGGGCGCCGTGGTCGAGGTCTGAGGGCAACACCGCTTCAGCTCCGTAGGCTAGGGAGAAGGGTGTGAACGCTGTGGATCAGTTTGGGGTCGTTCTTAGGCTCCAAAGGATCATTGGAACCTCTGAGACCCATCGCCCGGCGTACTTATTGAGTCGGTCGAAGATGCGTGGCTTAAGTCCTTGGAGGACCATACCATTGGCGCGTTCGACCTGACCGTTAGTACGTGGATGTTCGACCGAGGCCCAATCGATCCTGATGCCGTATCCGTCACAGAAGTCCAAGAACTTCTTCCTAGTGAAGTTAGTTCTGTGGTCCGTGATGATACAGTTAGGAATGCCAAATCAATAGATGATGTCAAGGAAGAATTTGACTGCCTCTTCCGAGCGAATGTTGGTGATGGGCTTTGCCTCTATCCACTTGGTGAATTTGTCGACCGCTACGAGCAGGTGAGTGAAGCTGCCCAGGCCCTTTTTGAGGGGTCCCACCATATCAAGGCCCTAGACCACGAATGGTCAGGTGATGGGGATGGTTTAAAGCTCATGTGCCGACAAATGTGGTTGCCGAGCGTAGAACTAGCATCCCTCACACCTGCGGATGACCTCCTCTGCATCTCATAGCGCGGTGGGCCAGTAAAAACCTTGGTGAAAGGCTTTTCCCACCAGTGGCCTCGGGGCCACATGATGCCCACAGATTCTGGCATGGACCTCGAGGAGGAGTTGTTTCCCTTGGCCAATCAGAATGCACTTCATGAGTACTCTAGACGGACTTCATTTGTAAAGCTCCTCGCCGAGAGCGACGAATGTCTTGGCGCGTTGAGCAATTCGTCGTGCTTCAGTCCTTTTGGGTGGGAGAACCTCCTCGAGGAGGTAGGCGAGCAGCTGTGCTCACCAGTCGACTTGATCGAGTGCTACCACGGTGACGTCGACAGGCGACGTCGTTGCGGAGGCTCCTGGGTCAGAGCCCCCGGGCGTCGGGTTGGTCTCGGAGTGTGTCTACATCGGACCTTCCAGGACGTGGGCCGACGGATCGTGGAGGTCGTTGATGAAGATGCCGTCAGGAGACAGAGCCTGCCTGGCAGCCAATTTTGTGAGGAAATTGACAGCATCATTGTCCTTTCGGGGGACATGATGTAGTTTGATCTCCTAGAATTTGTCCTCGAGCTTGCGCACCTCCTAGCAGTATGCTGCCATGAGGGGGCTTTTGCAAGAGGACTCCTTCATGACTTGGTCGACGACCAGCTCCGACTCACCGTGGACCTACAGCCGCGTAGCGCAGAGCTCGATGGCAATGCGTAATCCGTTGATGAGGGCCTCATATTCCATAGCATTGTTTGAGGCCAAAAAGTGGAGGCGGATCACATAGCAGAGCCTGCTCCCATCCGGGGAGATCAGAACCACTCCAGCCCCCCGAGTCGGGCGCCATTACGGACCCGTCAAAGTACATCATCCAGTACTCATGGGTGACGACTGGGGTCGGGAGCTGGACCTCCATCCATTCGGCAACAAAGTCTGTGAGAGCTTGAGACTTGATGGTAGTATGAGGGATATACCTGATGTCATGGCCCATTAGCTCGAGTGCCCAGTTGGAGATTCGTCCCGCGGCATCACGGTTGCGGATGATGTCTCCGAGCGGGTATGAAGTGACGACCGAGACCTCGTGGTCGGTGAAGTAGTGTAGGAGCTTCCGAGTCACCGTCAGCACGTCGTACATAAGTTTCTACACCTAGGGGTACCGAACCTTGGTGTCGGTGAGTACCTCTCCGACGAAGTATGCCGGTCGTTGGACCTTAAGGTGGTGTCCCGGCTCCTCCCTTTCGACGACTAGGGTGGCACTCACCATGTGGTTGCTCGCTGCGACATAGAGGAGGAGAGGTTCTCCCGTTCAGGAGTGACGAGGATTGGGGCCGATGTTAGTGATGCTTTGAGGCTCTCCAAAGCCTGTTGTGCTTCCTCCGTCTAGATGAACACGTCCGTCTTCTTGAGAAGGTTGTAGAGAGGCATCCCTCGCTCACCTAGCTGGGAGATGAACCAGCTTGGCTTAGGGCGGCCAAACAGTCGGAGCCTTTGTACACCCTTGACGTTGCATATAGGGCCCATGTTGGTGATGGCCATGATCTTTTCAGGGTTGGCCTCGATACCATGTTCGGACACGATGTATCCAAGCAGCTTCACCTTCGGAACCCAAAAACACATTTTTCAGGATTCAATTTGACGCTGAACCTTCGGAGGTTCGCGAATGTTGTGGCTAAGTTCACGATCAGGTCGCAAGCTTCATCCGTTTTGACCACTATATCATCAACATAGACAGCAATTATTGGTTTTGGCCAGTCGACCTGATTAGGATGGTCGAACGGGTCAATTTGGTCGGTGAAGCATTGCTGCATGCACCGTTGATAGGTGGCGCCAGCGTTCTTCAGACCGAAGGGCATGGTTATGTAGCAGTACAAACAATACGGGGTGATGAATGAGGTTGTGAGCTGGTCGGACTCTTTCATCGTGATATGTTGATAGCCTGAGTAGGCATCTAGAAAGGAGAGGATTTCACATCCCGAGGTTGAGTTGACTATCTGGTCTATGCGTGGCAAAGGAAAATGGTCCTTTGGACATGCCTTGTTGAGGCTAGTATAATCAACACACATTCTCCAATTCTCGGTCTTCTTTTTAACAAGAACAGGATTGGCAACCCAGTTAGAGTGGTATATACCTCTTTGATGAATCCGGCCGCTAGGAGCTTGGCGACCTCCTCGCCTATGGTCTTGTGCCTCTCATCGTCAAAGCGACGCAGGCGCTGCTTGGTGGGCTTCAAGCCTAGGATGAGGCATAGTGCATGCTCGGCGACCTCCCGCAGTATGCCCGGCATGTCAGAAGGTTTCCATGCGAAGACATCGTGATTGGCGCATAGGAAGTCGATGAGCTCGCATTCCTATTTGGCCGAGAGCTAGGTCCTGATCCGCACCGTCTTGGTTGGGTCGGTGGGGTCGATCCCACCGCCTTTAGTTTTCTCAAGTGGGTGGAAGGCAGTTGAGGAGGTTGGCTTGTTGTAGTCTGGGACTGCTAGGCCCGACAATTCTCCAAGCTGAGGGAGCTCGGCAGAGTTGATGACGACAGTGGCGAGCTCAAAATGCTCGCGGTCGCACGTGTAGGCATGCGAAAAGGTGCTACCCACCGTGATGATGCCGTTCAACCCTGGCATCTTCAGCTTGAGGTAGGTGTAGTTGGGGATCGCCATGAACTTGGCATAGCATGGCCGCCCCAAGATGGCGTGGTAAGATCCTAGGAAGTCCACCACCTCGAAGGTGAGAACCTCCGAGCAGAAGTTGGCTCGGTCGCCAAATGTGATGGGCAGGTCGATTTGCCCAAGAGGGTACGCCTGCGTCCCTGGGATCACGCCGTGGAAGGGAGAGCTCGTTGGATGGAGCTCCGACTAGGGGATGCTCATGGCATCGAGGGTGTCGATGTAGAGGATGTTGAGGCCACTACCTCCATCCATTAGCACCTTGGTGAGGCGCTTCTTACGGACAATGGGGTCGACGACGAGCAGGTAGTGCCTCGGTCTGGCGACATGGGAGGGATGGTCCCTCTGATCAAAAGTGATTAGAGATTCTAACCAGCTGAGGAAGGAGGGGACGACCGTTTCGGCGACGCATGCCTCTCTGTAGCGCACTTTGTGCTGGCTGCTTGGAGTAGACGGCGTCAAATCCCTCAAAGATCATGATGCATTCCTCGGGGTTGGGAAAGTCATCTTCGTCCTTGCCCGCCATGCCTCCTTTCTTGGCTGCTGCCTCCTTGCCCTTTCCTTCTTTCGGCCCACCAGCCTGTCGCAGAAAGCGCTTGAGGAGTTCGCAGTCCTTGTAAAGGTGCTTGATGGGGTAGGAGTGGTTGGTGCATGGACTCTCCATGAGCTTGTCGAAGTGGTTAGGCAAGCCCTGCTAGGGCTACTTGCCCGCATGATCGGCCGTCAGCTACCAAAGCAGAGTTGGCTGGTCAGCGTCGATCCTTCTTGTTCTTTTTTGCCCCTCTACGGGGAGGGGCCCTCATCTTGGTCCTTGCACTTGGCCTTGCCCTTGTCCCAGCCTCCGCTGAAGATCGCTCCGACCGCCTCCTCACTGGAGGCATGGTTCATGGCAATGTTGAGTAGGTCGCGGGTGGTACGGGGCTATAGACAGCCGAGCTTGTGGATCAGGGACTCACAGGTTGTCCCGAAGAGGAACGCACCGATGACGTCCGCGTCAACAACATCAAGAAGGGAGTTGCACCATTTTGAGAACCTATGAATGTAATCCCATAGGGACTCATTGGGCTCCTGCTGGCAGCTCTTGAGGTCCTAGGAATTCCTAGGACGGACGTACGTCCCCTGGAAGTTCCCGACAAAGATCCCCTTGAGATTCACCCAGTCGTGGATACTGTCAGGCGAGAGGAATTCAAGCCATGCTCGAACATGCTCCCCCATATAGATGGGGAGGTACTGAATGATGAAGTGGTCATCATCCACTCCTCCGGCTCAGTAGGCGAGCCGGAAGTCTTCGAGCCATATACCGAGATTTGTTTCCCCGGTATACTTGATGATGTTGTTGGGTGGCCGGAAGCACTGTGGGAACGGCGCTCTCTGGATACGACGGCCAAAGGCCCATGGTCCCGGGCCATCTGGGCTAGCACTCCGGTCGTCTGGTCGGCAACCACGCCTAGGGTGCGTGTCGCCGCTCCCCTCGATGGTCCGGCTAGGGCTCGTGCCGCCTACTCTCGCCACTGCTCGGTGGATGTCATCATCATGCCGGACCTATCGCCGGTTGTTGATGACGATGCGAGCGTCACGGTTAGGCCCGAGCCGCTCGCGCATGGGCGGTCGGTGTGGAGCGGGCGCTGGGTCAAGCCATGGTGCTGCTGCGGCCTCCTATGCCGTGCTCGACGGCTGTAGCGGCGAGCGAATGGAGCGACTAGACTGGTGTGCCCCCATTCCTCCGGTGGGGAAAGAGGCCACGAGTCGGTGTTGCAATGCGGAGCTCTCCGCCTGTTGAACGGTGGCGGTTTCCACCAGTGCCCGGAGGTTTTGGTGGACCGCCTGCTCCTAGGGGTCGACTGGCTCAAGAAGGCCGCGCAGAAGCATCGCGCGCAGTAGTGATGTTCTGGCCAGCCCGAGCAAACTACGGGGGATCATTTCCCCCATCTAGGATGTTGTGCTGGACCTAGCGGGCGTGACCTCGGGCGTCGCTCACCGGGTTACGCGCGCATGGCGTAGTGTGCTGCACTGAGCACACTGGCGCAGGTGGTGGCTAGTTCTGCCGCCTTTGTCGTAACTCCATGCCGTGCTCCTGCGAGCATGCAAGGGCCTCCGCATGAGGGTCCAGAGGGGTGTGAGTATGTAGGGACTCTGCCACCACCGGTGGATGTCTCGAAGCGTCCGCCATAGCGCACTCCTAGGATAGAGGGTGGCTAGGTGCCATGTCACTGATGTTGAAGCCGTCGCTCTCAACCTCGTCATCCCCACGAATTTGGAGGTGAGAGGAGGTGGCGCCAGCATCTTTCGGAGCCCCTGTGTGTACACATCCATGGGGGACACGAGGCCATAGGGGAACCGGTCGTATGGTGGTTGCGGTGCGGACAACGGGGTCCCTCCGGATAATCGGCGGAAGATAGTAAATAGCGAGTAAAGAACAAAACGTACGTTACTCATAGTGGGGTTTCAGCCCAGCGTGGGCTCAGAGTGAAGTGCAGGCTCCTCATCGTTATTGTAGTTGTCTTGAGCGCCCTGCCTTACTTGCTCTGCCCATTTTCTGGGTCCTTACCGAGCAGGCGTCCCCGGTCGGTTAGTCCCAGTCGGCTCCGATTGCGCCGGTCGGAGAAGATCTATAAGCAGAGGTTCGATGTATCCCCGATCGGAGAATCGGGTTAGAGTCAGAAGCGAGCATTGGCCAGGCCTTCCGGTCGGAGGAGCGGGTCAGAGTCAGAAGCGGACGTTGGCTAGGCCTTCCGGTCGGAGGAGCGGGTCAGAGTCAGAAGCGGACGTCCTCCCGTCCTTGGCCAGGCCATCCGGTCGGAGATGCGGGTCGGAGTCGAAAGCAAGGGTCACCACCTCCTTAGCCAGGCCTTCCGATCAGAGATTGGATCGCTCTTTCAGCCTATCGTTTATGTATCTGGGCCGGCCTAGGAGTTGTGCGTCATTCACAACGTCGTCTGCTGGGCTGAGCTTTTGCTGGGGAGAAGGCCCACTAGGGACCCCGGGTTTATGAACCCGACATGTATAATGTTCATAGATGTATCGTCGACTAGAAAGACTGGACCTATTGTTTTCAACCGATATAACCCTAGAAGGTAGGAACCTTATGACAAATCCTGCAACGAGGGATGTAGCATCAAAGACATCATTTGTCAACATCAGTGGGGTGCCAAGCAAGGCTTTCACTCGCGAGTTTCGAGCATCCCCTCACAAATCCAAACAAACATGTCCCATGGTTGTCATACGAAACTAGCAATCGCTTAGCGATACAAGTCACTAAGGCAATGTCCACAATGAGCCACCACTAGCAAGAAGACATTGTCACGATGACCAAGCCACATACATGCAACATCGTTGGCTGGCTCCATCAGTCGCCTTTGTCCCACTAGACACTAATCACTAATCACTGGTGGCCAAATAAAGTTATTATTTAAGGGAAAAAGCCTTTCCCATTGCCACTGCTTGGGACAACCAATGAACTTCTAGCCACCATCACCTTCAACAAGCTTTGACACACTTGCACCAATCTAGCCACATGCTCAACCAATAACCATGGTGTCTTGTCCACACAGACCATAGCCATCACCAACCTCTTGTAGAGAAGGGTCTCTATGAGCATGTTATCCGCTCAAGGAAGTTGCCACCATTTCTATCACCCATGGTCAGGAGTCGGCCATAATTTGCTCTCACTGCAACCCTACCATCATGTGGAGCAAAAACCTCATGATTTAATCACCACTGGCATTAACGTGCCTTGCACAGATATGCCTGATTACAACTAGCGTGTCCATGCGTGTCACTAGAATCATTGTAGCGCTTGCACAGCCCAAGCAACTAATGCACACAACCCCACCATGTGTTGCACCAATGTGACACCCCATTCACTGAACCCACTTGCTACCATGAAGGACATGTCTATCGCTGAGACACCACCGGTAGTTAAATGCCAAACATGGACCCTATAGAGTGGGCGCCTCCAGCCACCACGCTACAGCCCAAGATGCTGAGTCGACATCGTGTGCTATCACCACGATAGAGCAACCCAAGGAGCACTTCCATGTCATCATTGCTCATTAAGATCGCCTCCTTATGCACGAGGCATCTCCGATGTTGTTGAGACCAAGGCAACATGCCCAATCACATAACCGCCCAAGCTTGCCACGGAGTCACCGGATCTTGTCATGGTGGCATGGGATATGAGGCACAAGATCTAGGTCACTGTCGCCATCTCATATGGCTCTAGGTTGGAGAAGAAAACACCAATGAAAGAGGCCTCTCAGCTATTGCCCCTCGTGGTCACACATAGTACTTTTTATGACCACCTCTAATGACGACATGACCTATATGAGGAAATAAATGTTTGGCTTGTGTTGCTTCTAGGGAAACGTGAGAGCTAGACGTAAAAACTTGTTCAACCAATGTTCGTGTGTGGTTGGTTGGGTAGTTCACTAGTTTTTTAAGTTAAAAATTTACTAAAAATCTCTAACTCATGCTTGAATCTTGTGTTTGGTTTAGAGGAGATTAGATACTTGGGTTGATCCTCTTTTTAGACTTTAGAGATGCTTGGTTTGGACACAAATATACTCTCTCTATAAAAAATGCAATACTCTCTTTTTAAGGAATCAAATAATTTTAAATTGAACTAAATAAATTGAAAAACTAAGTTCTATAAGGTCAAATAAGTATCATTGGATTAAGGGAAACCCTACCCAACAACCGGTTGTTTCTCCCTCTCCCAGCAACGGTTTTTTGGACCGTCGATCTCCTCATCCAACGGCTCACGCTCCTTCTTCCTCCTCCCAACAACCACTGTTCTTCTTCCTCGCCGGATCTGCCATGCCTCGCCGCTGGATCCGCGAGGAGGAGGAGGAGGAGGAGGCCTACCTCGTCAGGAGCCGCCATGGGCGCTGCCAGAGATGCCATGGCCGCCGCCCAATCCGCCATGGCTAAATCCACGAGGAGGAGGAGGCCTACCTCGCTAGATCCGCCATGGCCGCCGCCAGATTCGCCGGATCCGCCATGGCCAGCGCGGGTGGGGGCACGGGCACGGGGAGGAGGTCACTAGAGAGAGAGAGAGAGACGCGAGAGAAGAGGGGAGCAGGTGCTGGCGAAATTTGGTTGCTGGGGAAGGGGAGAAACAACCGCATGCTGGGTAGCGTTTCTCTTAGATTAATCATGTAATGTACTCACTCCATACTCGTAATTCAAGTCGTTTTGGACAAGACTTGTGTTAAACATTGGGAATATAAATCATGAATAATTTTTAAGTTGTTGAGTTTAAAAATATGAAAACCATATGAACAGATTTGTCTTGAAAAGTACTTTTCATAAAAATATACATATATCACTTTCCAATAAACATTTAAAAAAAAAGAAGTCTAAGTTATGCTTTGGAGACCGTGTCGCTGTCCAAAATGACTTGAATTACCAATATGGAGGGAGTATTTTAATAGTAAAATAAAACTATTTGAATATATAATATTGATATTATTTTATATAAATTTAGTTAAATTTAAAAGTACTAACTAGATTCAAATATAGAATTACATATTTTTTTAGACGGAGGGGGTGTAGGTGCAAATTCGACGACGGGTCCACCCTACTCGGAGTTGGGATGAGGCGTCCACGTGACTCGCATGTGTGCCCCCTCCATCTGTGTCTCCTTCACCGTGGTCAACACAGCAAGCGTTGGCGCACCGGAGGCGATTGTGACCGAGTTAGCGCCGGTGACTCTTCTCTCTTCTTCCTCCTCCCTCGCTGTGCAGGCGCACCACCATCTATTGCGGCCTTCGTTCCTGCATCAGGTTCGGCAGTGTAGAGAAGAACTGCCATGGCGGAGGGGAGAGAAGCCGGCGGTGCCCAGCGAAGTCGTCCCGCGCCCTCCTCTGTCGTGGTTACTGCTCATACCCGATCCTCGTCATCGTCGGCGTCCAGATCTGGGTTTCCTTTGCCAAAGGTAGACCCTAGCAACTCTAGTATTTGGTTTTCCGTTATCCGATATGTGTGGTGTTGTTTGCATGAGATAATATTGCTTGTCAACTGGGTCACAATACATAAATTTTTGTCAAGTTTGGCATACCAACAGACTGAAATTGTTAATATTTCTTCCTATAAAGGTAGGAATGGGATATATTTCGCTTGGGATCGGTCACTGCAATAATGCAATTCTCACTGATAATAATGTTTATTTTGAGGTAGCGTTTAAATGTTGGAATTTTCTAAAGTTTAGATCCGTCTAAATGATCAGTAAATGAAATTTCAGCCTCAGTGCTACGCCGCAGCTTATCACTATCCGACTGCTGCACGCTTCTAGAACTGAGAGAATTTTGTCAGGTCGAGGGGGCTGAGGCGCAACCAGGTTATAAAAAGCATTAAGTAGCATTTGGTTGAGAGTCAAGATGGGGTGTGACGGTCTTGTCTTTGATTTATGGGACGGGACGGGGACGGAATGGCTCAATTTTCTGTTTGGTTGACTTGAGAACGGGATCGATCCATTTTATGTTTGATTCAGAGACTTAAAAAGTGGGATGAGCTACCGACAAGTGGGACCCATTTGTAAGTTTTTTTTCCTTCTCTTCTCCTTATCTCTTCTCTCTCTCTCTCCTTATCTTTTCCTCCCGACGCCCACCACCATGGGCCTCCTCTGCCCCGAGCTCGGCAGCGAGCCACTGAGCGCTTCCTCCGCCGGCGAGCTCAGCCACACGGCACAAGGCCGGATCCCGCCCGCGCGCTCGCAGGGTTGGCCCACGCGGTGGTGCCGAACCTCGCTCACTCTTCCTCTTCCTCCCCCTGCTCCGCCGGGCCTACGCGCGCCGCCGCCTCTTCCTCGCCCGCGCAGCATGGCTGGCGGCAGAGATGAATCGCGCGGCATGGCCGACGCCGGAGCTCACCCACATGCGCCACCTCTCGCTGTCCGCGCTCGTCTTCCCCATCGTGGCTCATCCCAGGGAGGACGACTCTGTCCGTCCAAAAAACAGGGACGGGAGTCACAGCATCAACTGAGAATATTCCCAGGTAGGACGAAGGTAGGATGGCCTCACCTCTCAACCAAACAGCTCCAAAGTAGGATCATTCCACTCCCATCCCACCCCATGCCACCAACCAAACACTACCTTAAGCGCTAAACGAGCGGTGACCCATCGCCTAAAGTTTAAGCGTGTTTAAGCGTTCCAAAGCATGCTTAAAGGTTTTGTTGTCGCAGAAATTGAAAATTGTTTTTAGTCTTGGACTGAACAAATAAGAGATGAGAGTAGAGAGCAATCAAGAGAGTGCAAATGAATAAGAGCTAGGTCCCTCTCCCCTTTTTATACGGGAGTTGAGAGGGGAGATTTTCACAATTTTCCTGGGTAGGGCTTGTATTTAGAAAAGTGCATCTAGGGCTCTAAATGGACCCCAATCATTATCTCACAAGCCTCTTGACTATATAATTGGACCCTGAACACACTAATGTGGCCCTAACATATAATACACCCCAACATAGAACTCAAAACATCCAACATATATTAAATTATCTGCTGATCTGTCAAAAGATGTTAGAAAGACAAAAGGGTCTGTGGTCCAGTGGTAGGGCAGTCCAGTGGGACGCTACCCACCAGGATTCAAACCCTGGTGTCGCACCTTTTTTTTTTTTTTCTAGAAAAAGTCAGGTACACCGCACTCGTGTGTTCTATGATACTACGTGTTTCCCGGCACGAATGTGCGAGTGCTAGAAGCCCATTAATTCGACACAAACCCACATTCCACCACACCCACACGTTTCTTTACCATAAGGTGCCGTTTGGGTAGCTATGTGGATTGGGATTGGGTTATGAGGATGGAAAAGGTGACGTAGGTTAAGGTGAAGATATGAGTTTTTTTATCCATGTCCTATGTTTGGCTTCTCTTGGAAGGTTTGGGTTCGTGTTCAGACCCATATAGAAATAAAAAAGCAAAAAAAAACATCTCTCCCTCCCCTATGAGTCGTGAGTCCATCTACGGGCCTATTTGGTAGAGCTGTATTTTGATTCTAATTCTTTAGGAAAGATGATTCTCTAATAAAAGTGATTCTGTGGTTAAAAGTGATTTTCTTTGATTATTTAGTATAATCTCTCAAAATCATGATGGAAAATCACATCGTAAAATCAGGAGAAGCTACTTTTTTCAACTCCCAGCCTCTTAGTTTATTTTAGAGAACCACTTCACACAATTAGCAGAGAATCACTTCATACAATCAGCAGAGAATCATTTCTCTCTGAAAAATGTTTGGCAAAGCTCCTACTGGATTCAGCAGAGAATGAGCTCTAGGAGCTTTGCCAAATAGGGCCGTACATTTGCTCCTCTCAGCTTCTTGCTCGAGTTCATGTACGTCAGTGCCACCTACAAGTAAGATCCGTGGGCTGGTGCCATGGGAGAGCAGAGGCAGGCGACGGTTGGCTCGTCCGAGGACTTCAGCGACAGTTAGTGGCGGATCTAGCACTCTGGCCACTAGGGCTATGGCCCTAGTCTTAGCCCTTAATTACAGTGGACAAAACACTATTTTTTCTATAGCCAAGCACAAATAGCAATGATCTCTAATGTAATAAGCCTAGTCTTTGGTGAATCCTAGGTCTGCCCCTAGCGACAGTCGAGCCTCTATTAGTTTTGCAAGGCAAGCAGGCAAGCAGCAGTTTGCTGGCTCCACCTCTCGCGGATGGAGGCGAGGCATGTGAAATCCGGTATTCGTTAATTGAGATAACCTAGCGAACTAATTATCTACTCTAAGTGTTGTGATTGAGATAGGTTGGTTCACATCTAAGGTGGAGCTAGATGGCACTCAAAGTGATATGAGATGGCTAAGTTGTTGATCAAGTGCTCCATATTTGAAAAAGAAGAAAGAGAAAAATAAAACTCTATGGACTCAAGGCAAAGATATAAATAGGGATTTTGTTTTGCCGGTCAAGATCGAATTTAGAATAGATGGTCGTACTATTAAGAGGGGAGCTCTAATTAGATAATTTGGTCATCTAGTGCCACTAAGTATTGGAACACTTTGCTTTGCATATAGATCTAGTGACATTCGGAGTGCAAGTGCAAAATGTTTATGAAAAACACTTTGAAAAGGCTAACTTGGCTCTAACATATTTGTGATAAATATTTAAGAGTTAGTCGTTTGAAAGGAGGCTTGGGTGCTTTCGGTGTAGCAATTTTGCTTGCACCGGACGTGTCCGGTGGCACACCAGTCGGGTGGCACCGGATACGGTTGCCTGGTCTTTACTCTGCGTAGCTTCAGAGGAGCACCATGCACTCCGGTGTACACTGGTTGAAGTGCACAGGATACAGCACACAGAGAGGTTGCAAACCTGCTCTCCCGCACGTACTGAGTACCGGTCATGTTCGGTGAGGCACCGGTCGCCGCACCGGACAGGCCATCCAGAGAGCTTGTAAATCGAGGTTTTTATAAGGAACGGAATCCACAAACAAATTAAAGACGCTAAGCAACGTGTCTATAGACAGTCGAGCATACCAATAGATGGTAAAGCTCAGTGGTGAGACAACTATGAACGATGGGATGCTGACTTGGAAACTATGAACATGATTAATTTGCGGTTAAAATTTGTCATGTCAAAGATTTGACAAGCCAAAGTTTGGTAAAATTTTTTAGCCTGTTCATTTGCTCGTATCTGGCTTATAAGCTATGGCTTATCGGCCAACGAATAATATTTTTCTCTTACACCAAACCAGCCAATAAATACTTTCAGCCTTAACTTATAAATCAAACCAGCCCAAACGAACATGACGTTTGTCATAGATTTAGCAAGTCAAATGTGACATGTGGGCAAACTAAACAATAATTAAAATCGTGACTCCAAATTTTCGGTTTGATATGTTTTGAAGCCAACCAATCAGCCCTGCAAACGGATAATAACTCAGTGCAACTCGCGTGTATTTTTTGCTAGTATCTATAATGCCCCAGGTTTTTTCTTTTTTCTTCTTTTATTATTACTTATTTTGTTCTTTCCCTTAGCCCATCGCTCTGGGGAGACCGGGGATCCCGCGGCGCATCACGAACTCTTCTTTCCTCTCCGCGGCCCCACCGCTCCCGCTCGGACTACCACCACCGCCCCACGCCTCCCGTCGCGCCGCCGAGCGACGGCGCGCATCCGCCTCCTCCGCTCCGCCCCTCCCGCCCTGCCTCCCGCGCCGTCTTGCCTCTCATCGCCGCCCCGCCTCCGTCCGTCGTTCCTGGCCGCCGGGCTTCTTCTCCGTCGCCGGCTACGCGCGTGAGGAGGGAGGAGGACCCGCAGCGCGTGGATCCAGGGGCAGCTGCGTCCATCCCGCGTGAGAAGGGAGAAGGAGCCGGTGAGATCTACATTTTTTTCAGCTCCTTCATCTCCCGCAGCTCTCTCTCAGCGCGTTTTGCGGAGATTCGTCGGTAGCGACGGCGGGGCAGTCCCAGGCTCGGCGGCGGCGTCAGCGGCTCCCACTCCCGCCTCTCGCCAGTCGCCTCGCGCCCTCGCCAAGGCTGGAGCCAGCAGCCGCTGCTCCACCAAGGCGGTCGTGCCGCTTTGGGAGCGCTTATGCCCCAAAGCGAAGCGTTACCTGTCCGCTTAGCGCTGAAGCGCGCTGAAGCGTGCGCTTAGTGCCGCTTTTTGGAACCCTGGGCGCAAGGCTGGTTGACAGGAGGAGGGGGAGGAGAGCCGTGGAAGATGATATTGCTTCAGTCCCCATCGAGGTTCCTACTCCGGATCCTGCAAGACCGTGTTATCAGGTATGTCGCTCGCTGCCGTCTTGCTTTCGCTTAGAGAGAACAGAACCACATCTTGCTTCTGGTGGCATGGTTGTTTGCAATAATCTCATTTAATTTCATTTCATGCAATTTCGGTGCGATGCAGCGGCGAGAAGGGCATGGACATCGACTGTCACACGGTAGAGTTCGACGATGTCCGGTATCATATCCAGGTGAGTTCTATATTGTCGCATGGATTTGCGTCAAAAGCAGGGGCCATTGTGCCAAGTCTTGGCAACAAATGGATGGTGATACGTATACCACCATGGTGGCAATGGCTTGACAGATTTTGGCATCAATCCTAATCAGTGTCAGATTCTTAGGGTAGCTATCTTTTGGGAGGTTGGCTTTGGTGCAAATTGAACAGTTGATCCTAAGGTGGCTATCTACTCGATGTTTCAGTCCAAAAAAAATATATACAGTTTGCAGTGTTAATACAACAAGAAGAACATAGCCTTTCAGTCCCAAGCAAGTTATGGTAGCCTAGAGTTGAAACCCACTAAGAGCTCCAAGTCACGGTTTAGGCACTTCAATAGCTGGTTTCCAAGTACTACTATTCAAATATAGATCTCTAGGTATATCTCAAACTTTTAAATCTCTTTTTATTGCCTCTTCCATGTTAATTTCGGTCTTCGCTCTACCTCTCCTCATATTATTAGTTTGGCTTAGGACTCCACAATGCACTGGTGCCTCTAGTTCCTTTGAACATGGCCAAACCATCTCAACCGATGTTGGACAAGCTTTTCTTCAACTGGTGCTACCTCTAGGCGATCACGTATATCATCGTTCCGAACTCGATCCATTCTTGTTTGACCGCAAATCCATCGCAACATACGCATTTCTGCAACACTCAGTTGTTGAACATGTCGAATCTTTGTAGGCTAATATTCTGCTCCATACAACATAGCCGGTCTAATCGCCGTTCTATAGAGCTTGCCTTTTAGCTTTTGTGACTCTCTTGTCATAGAGAATGTCAGAAGCTTGTCGTCACTTGATCCACCTACTTTGATTCTATGGCTAACGTCCGTATCAATATCTCAATCCCTCTGTAGCATCGATCCTAGATACCGAAATGTATCCTTCTTAGTCACTACTTGACCTTCTAAACTCACATCTCCCTCCTCCTGTACAACTCCGCCAAAGTCAAATCTCATGTAGTTGGTTTTAGTTCTGCTCAATCTAAAACCTTTAGACTCAAGGGTCTGCCGCCATAACTCTAGTTTCCTATTTACTCCCGCATGCCTTTCGTCCACTAACACTACATCATCAGCGAACAACATACACCAAGGGATATCCCCTTGTATGTTTCTGGTAACCTCATCTATTACCAAGGCAAAGAGATATAGACTTAAGGCTGACTCTTGATGAAGTCCAATTTTAATCGGGAAGTAATCTGTGTTACCATCGTTTGTTCGAACACTAGTCATAACATTGTTGTACATGTCCTTGATGAGGGTCACGTACTTTGATGGGACTTTATGTTTGTCCAAAGACCACCACATAACATTTCTTGGTATCTTGTCATAAGCTTTCTCCAAGTCAATGAAAACCAAATGGAGGTCCTTCTTCTGCTCTCTAAACCGCTCCATAACATGTCTTATTAAGAAGATTGCTTCTGTGGTTGACCTTCCAGGCATGAAACCAAATTGGTTTGTTGATATATGCGTTGTTCCTCGTAGGTGCTGCTCGATGACTCTCTCCCATAACTTCATAGTGTGGCTCATCAACTTAATTCCCCAATAATTAGTACAACTTTGGATGTCTCCCTTGTTCTTGTAGATTGGTACCAATATGCTTCTTCTCCACTCCTTAGGCATCTTGTTCGATCGAAAGATATTGTTGAACATCTTGGTTAGCCATACTATAGCTATATCCTCGAGACATCTCCACACCTTGATTGGGATACCATCAGAGCCCATCGCTTCGCCCCCTTTCATCATTTTCAAGGCTTCTCTAACCTCCGATTCTTGAATCCTTCGCATAAAGCGCCTGTTAGTGTCATCAAACAAGTCGTCCAGCTGAACGGTGGTGTTCTCGTTCTCACCATTGAACAATTTATCAAAATACTCTTGCCATCTATGTCTGATCTCATCCTCCTTCACCAAGAGCTGTTCTCTCTCATCCTTTATGCACTTGACTTGGTTGAAGTCCCTTGTCTTCCTATCGCGAGCCCTAGCCATTCTGTAAATGTCCTTCTCTCCTTCCTTTGCCTCACTCACTGCTCGTTTTGCAGTCTTCTTTGCCACCTTGTACTTCTCTATGTTGTTTGCACACCTGTCATGATACAAGCGCCTATAGCACTACTTCTTTTCCTTAATAGCCTTTTGCACATCTTCATTCCACCACCAAGTGTCTTTCGAGTCGCATCCGCTCCCTTTGGTCACTCCAAGCACCTCTGAAGCAACCTTCCGAACGCATGTTGCCATCTTCTCCCACATACTGTTTGTATCGCCTTCATCATTCCAAGGGCCCTCTTCAATGATCTTTTCCTTAAAGACCTTTGATGCATCCCCTTCTAATTTCCACCACTTCGTTCTAGCAACCCTAGCTTGTTTGTTCCCACGAGCTTGCACTAGAAAGCGGAAGTCAGCCACCACCAGCTTGTGTTGAGCGACCACACATTCTCCAGGTATCACCTTACAGTCCACGCATGTTCGTTTATCCCTTCTTCTTGTAAGGACAAAGTCTATTTGACTAGAGTACCGGCCGCTGCTAAAGGTCACTAAATGGGACTGTCTCTTACGAAAGAAAGTGTTAGCTATCATCAGATCAAAAGCTATGGCGAAGTCTAAGACTTCCTCGCCCTCCTGGTTCCTACTACCATATCCGAAACCCCCATGAACTGCCTCGAAACCTACACTTGATGTACCTACATGGCCATTAAGATCACCTCCTATAAAGAGCTTCTCGCTACTAGGGACATCTCTAACCAAGTGATCTAATTCTTCCCAGAAAAGTCGCTTAGCACTCTCATCATGGCCTACTTGGGGGGCATACGCACTAATTACGTTTAAGACCATATCACTAATGACAAGTTTGCAGTGTTAATCCTGCAGAATATAACAATAGTTAGTAGTTAATTGGGTCTATTCTTCCCAGTTTGGTACGTGCCATTTGATAGCATTTCCCTTTTAACCTCGAATTACCTATTTGTTCACAAGAGCAATGAATAAGATGCTGTCACCTTCTTACTTCTTGAGTTCTTTCATATACTGAATGGTTGCCATAACACTACATACTAACCATGTAATTAGTCACAAGCACTTAGTTAATGGTGCAAGTAAAAGTTTCTTCTGTGTTTCGTATTGTGTAGTTTTGTCACGGGCGCTAATGTAAACCTTGAAACTGCTGGGGTGTGAGTGCGTGCATGTGTGTGTGTGTGGTGTTGTTTGGGCTCTTGCCCTTTACTCTCTTCTTAATATAATGAGGCGCAGCTCTCCTGCGTTTTCGAGGAAAAAAAAACAAATATGGACTTGCTAGTGTTTGAGCATTACTATTTCAGCTGAAAGTGTGTTCAAGTTTATAGATTGGTATTGTTCTACTTTAAGCAGGTTTTCATCCAATTTTCAAGTTCTTGGGTGTGGAAGCTGCATTTTCTTATTTTCTGAAATGAATATGGACATCACTCTGTCATGTACACCTAGGACATTAGGATTATCACCTGTCTCATGCTCAACATCACAATTCTAATGAATCTGGGCTTTGGTTTCAGTTTTCTATGAGGAATCCAAAAGTAATGGTGTTGTCAGTTGCTTTGCCTCTGCCACCTCCTGAAGCGATTCTGTATGATGGGCTTCCACTTGGTGCCATTGAAGCTATAAAAACAGCTTATGGGCCAGTTGTGCAGATTCTTGATCCTCCAAAGGATGGGTTTGATCTCACAATGAAGATAAATTTGACAAAACTTCCGCCAGATGAAGGTTCTAGAGTTCCCTTCTCAAGGTTATTAATTGTCTTGTTGTGCTGCATGATCAAATTGGTTGATGCTTCTTTGTATCTTTAAGTGTCTCCGATAGTAAATTTCAATTTAGTGTAACATTTCCAGGGTTATAGCTGTATTGCTGAACAACATGTTCAAACTTGCTGATCGTTTGTGTATCTTTAGATGCCATTCATCAGCAAAATTTCATTATTAGTTAGTTGGAGACATCTTCCTCTGATATGAGTAGATGCTTCTTATGTCATGCGAATGTACGAAGTGGTTAGTTGTCTAAGGTTTGCATTGATTCAAGGGTCCTTTGACTAGATTAAGTCACTGTTACCTCAAAGGTAAAAAGGTAACAAAGAGCTCCAGATAGATCTATTCAGTTTGTTCTTTACATTTTATTTATAGATATAGATGCTTGTTTTATTTAAAGTTAATTGCATCTTTGGATTTGTTACACAATGCCATCCAATTATCTAAACACTTTTTGTTCATCAATTGTTATTCTTAATTTATTATTGCGGTTAAACTAAAATATTTTTCTGTTTATTGGAATAAAAGTGGCTTTACACTGCTAAAATGTTGTGGTGTTTTTTCGGGCCATCATAATTGGTTTCATCGATGTCTATTTCGTTACATTTATTTGATGATGATGTGGGAGTTTTCATATTTCTATTTTTCATCCATCACATTTACATTTAGGCCCTTGTATTTATCTTCAGTATGTAGAATTCGGTCAGTGGGTACCTTATCTGTGGTGTATCCGTTTATGATAAGCCTGCCAAAGCCATTGACATCTTCTGAAATGTGATCATTTTTCTATTTAAGTCATGTTCTCCTCTGTATTGGTAGCTTCTAACCATTTGTTTCTTTACTATATTCCAGAGCAAAGGAATTCTATTTTGACACAAATTGCATCTATTAGAGAGGTTGTGCTGGGTGCACCACTGAAGCTCCTGCTGAAACATTTAGCCTCAAGGGCAGTTGCACCTAATGTTGACAAGCTTGTTGCTCTTGTTCACCGCCCTAATGAATCCTTTTTCCTTGCTCCCCAGGTATAACTTTAGGAAGAACAATATCACATTATCACTTAAGTGTGCTGTACTAATTTTATTCGTTTGCAACAAATGGGATTCACTGTTAGTTTTTCAGGCAGATAAAGTTACTATCGTGTACCCAATGAGATTCCAGGACTCCATTGATATTGTTTTAGCAACTTCCTTCCTGCAGGTATTTTGTATGCTTCCTTTTTTTTTCTTTGATCAGCTTCCTGGCCTAGTGTTCTTCATGGTCTTTTGTCTTTTATGTTTATCGTATCAACTACATTTGACACTAAAGACCAATTTAACCTATCATAATGCTACAATTCATGCTGCAATGTATATATGCAGCAACACATCAATTAAGGAGTTTTCCAAGCCCAAATAGAACTCTTACTTTCTGTGGGCACTTCTGTATCTATTGGTTGTAGCTCCAAAAGACCAATCCTAGTCAGCCTTGGGCAGGGCTCAATGTGCAGATTCATCCAAATGACCAAATGCGAAAGCTTTGTTTGATATGGCTCTGGGATGGGACAACGACCAAATTCTGGACAGATCGTTGGGTGCAAGGAAAAATGATGGCTGAAATAGCTCCCAATCTCATCCTCCTTGTCCTTTGTCGTGCACAGAACCAAAGAACAATGAGCTAAGCTTTGGAAAATAGGCGATGGATAGGGGATGTCAAGGGTTTTCTCTCAGTTCGCACCATTGATGAGTATCTGAAACTATGGGATCTTTTGGAAAATTTTCATCTACAAGATGGTTGGCAGGACCAACACTCTTGGAAACTCATGAAAATCGGGCAATTATTCCAGTAGGTCTGCCGGCAATGTTTACTTCTTGGGTTCTATCAGATTTGTGCCTTGGAAGTGCATTTGCAAGTATTGGGCTCTGCACCATTGTAAGTTCTTCATATGTGTAGCAGACCTCAACCGATGTTAGACTGGAAATAGGCTCGAGAAAAGAGTCTTGCCACACCCTAGTTCCTGCCCCTTTTGTGACCAGGCTGAGGAAACCATCCAGCATCTCTTAACTTCATGCGTTGTTGCAAGACAAGTGTAGTTCATCTTTTACTCAGAAACTTGGGCTGCAGGCTTTGATCCCTCTGTTAGACTCTCTCCCCTTCTCTAACTGGTGGTGCAAAGCGATTAAAGAGTTGACAAACAATCTAGGAAAGGACTCAACACCCTCATCATCCTTGTTGCTTGGGAGCTATGGAAGCATTGCAATGATTGTCTGTTCACTGTTCAGCAATGGTACTCCTGTAGATATGGTGGTCAGGACGGTGATTGATAAAGGGGCTGCCTGGTGTAAGATAATCTGCTGCTGTCCAGAGAAGTCTGCAAGCAACTGCATACCAAGTTTCTTGCTACTGCAGTTCAAATTCCTTGCAACTGCATAGCAATTTCCTAGCAAAGGCTTAGCAGCCAAGTAGGACAGTAGAGTTGACTACAAGTCAAGTCTTTTTCTTAGGTTGTAACAAAGCCACTAGGGCTGGTTTCTGTACTCCTCTTCAGCTATAAATAAGAGGTGAATACACCAGCCAGCTGCAGTTCAGCAGCCCCATTCACGTGTGTTGAGTGTTCTCAAGTTCAGTTCATCTTCTACCTCTAGCCGTGAGTTGTGAGACTGAGAGTGAGAGTGAGCTGATTGCTCACCTGTGCAGGCCGGCGCAATCCCATTGCTAGCAGCCTAGCACCTGGTGCACTGCTGAGGCTGTGGACCTCAAGAACTTGGTCATAGCACTGGTTTAGGCCTCCGTACTTTTGAGTGTCGTGGTTATGTCTTATCTGCAATGGTGATTCTATTCTGATCTTTTAAAGTTCGTGGTGTAGTGGTTTGTGTGGGGTGGGGGTGGGGGGTGCGTAGTGTTCGGGCATTTTTATTAATGAAATGAAACGCAGTTCTCCTGTGTGTTCGAGAAAAAAAACTTTTTGTTGGCATAGCTACCCTGCTCAAGCCTTGGCATTACTATCCTGCCAAAGGCCCTTTCGTTATGACACAGTCTATGGGAGCATCTTGCTTACTCTTTTTCTTGCTGTTTAAATTTAGGAATTTGTGGAGGCAAGACGAACTGCTGCACTTAATAATGTTCCTTCTTGTATGTGGTCTCCAGCACCACCTCTTGAGTTAAAAGGAGTATCTGCTGATGCACTGAATGCAAATGCTGGCTTTGTTACTTTCGGTAATTTACACTTTTCCTAGTATCCCTTGTTCCTCCATGAAACTATTTTGCCTCACAGACTTTTGATCTGTGCAGTTGTTTACCCTCGCCACGTTGAAGGTAAAAAGCTAGATAGAACAGTTTGGAATTTGTTGACATTTCATGCTTATGTAAGCTATCATGTAAAGGTAAGGCCCTTCAATCTGGTGTCATTTGTTTATATAGAATTACTGAGTTACTACCAGCAGCTTCCCTTGAATATTTGGGAATTTACTAGTCATGGTGAATTGGATCATTTCATATGAATGGCTGGATTTGACTGACAGGAACTGAATTGATTTGTTTTCTTCTAATGACATCATTGTGGCCTATTCCAAGTAATATGTGACACTCTTCTTTCCATGCCTCGAATTTACCCAAAGAAACACACAGCACTGTCTCTTGATCATGATTGCGCCATATATAAAAATACAAATTTTGAAAGAAGTCCTGGGATTTGGGTAAATCATCTAAAAAAATTGTTACAGATGGGGGCAGAGAAAGGAAATTTTGGGGGGCAGTTCACAGCGTACACTTCAGCTTCTGAGTCAGAACAATAGAACCAAAGGACTCTTCTTTGCTCCCATATTACCATCTGGCTTGAGTGGTGATACAACCTACTTCTGGATCATTCTGTAATTGCAGAACCAAAGGACTCTTTTTGGGAGCAATTGGGAATAGTTTCCTTAAGCATACCTAGCAGTCTCAATGTTTGAACAGCACTATATTTGGTAACATTTGATATTCGTGTTGCTTGTGCATTGTGTTGGTTCTTGGCTGCTTACCAGTAAGCATTCAATACTCTGCATCTTGACTACCATTGGCTCATATTAAGTGTTTCTATGTCCGTCTAGAATCAAGGCTGGGTGTTCTAGTTTTTTTTCTTCTTCTCTCAGAACACGTAGGAGAGGTGCGTGTCATTTTGTTAAGAAGAAAAAGTGGGTGGGGGGGCTAACAACCTCATCGTGCACTATTACTGACATGCAGATGCAGAGGAGCATACATTATCATGTGTCAAACTGTACTTATATTATTTTAATATAAACAAACCCATACCTTCATTGTTGTTCTCTTTTGATTCTATTTTTCTTTTGGAAGCAATTTCTGCTCACAGTAACTATTAATCTTCTATGATCTTTTGTTATTAGATTTACACTAAACTGTTACTCATAATTTTGCAAGTTCTCAATTGCTATGGTTTCCTGTACCAGTGTTCTGAAGGATTCATGCATACCAGGATGAGGCGCAGGGTTGAGTCGCTGATCCAGGTAGACTTAAAACATTCTTTTATTGGATTAGGCCATTCTAGAGATCTTGTACTTCTTATGGTCGTAATTATAAGTGCGTCTAGGCTTGTCTTTTAGCTTTGACCATCAATATCTAAATTCTATAAAGAGTGATAACACAAGGTTGAACATAATAGATTCATTATGGTTGTCATAATATATAACTCTTTTCATTTAAGATACTCCCTGCCTCATGAAATATAAGGTATCCTAGGAATTTTAGGACAACTTGTGAGATGAAGTAAATGACATGTAACCCTCCTTTAATTGTAGAGAGATATTGTGGTTACCATATCTGGGTTGGTTATGGCTATAATGCTGCTTTTTTTCACATATAATCCCTTATAGTTTGGGACAAACTCTGAATGCTTGATACCTTATATTTCAGGACAGAGGGAGGAATATATTTTATAAATGTTTCTAGTCGAAGTTAAAAAAAAGTTTGACCTAGGACAAACTTATGTAGACTTATATTGTGATTGGAGGAATTCAATATCTCCAGTTCTCCACTAACCTCACATAGTTCATTTATAAATCGTAACTCTTAGTTTCAGGATGAGTTGTTTTAGCAGCAGTGTAAGCATATGACGGTGGTTTGATGGAAACTACCCATAGGGAAGGAGTTGGAAGGGATAGCATAAATTCAGTATCATCTAATGGATGGATACAATGAAACAAAATGGCTAGGAAATAACTTAGAAACTAATTGAAATCCTGATTGCTATTTGCTACTGCAACATGCAATGTTTTCCTGACGTGCTTTGTACTTCAGGCGTTGGACCGAGCGAAGTCCGATGCAGAGAAGTTGAAGAAGTTGGTAAACGGTGGATCTTTCAAAAGACTGGTTTGTACTTCATGCAAATAGCTATCATTTATGCATATATTATCTTATCGATCATTGATTCCTACCATCCTCGCAGAGCCTGAAGAATGAAGGGGACTCGCGTTTCTGAAGGGAATTGACAATTATGTTGATTGACTGTACCTGATGGATACTCTCTGTACCATTTGGTTAATGACTTCTGTTGTGGGAAGCTTACTTCCGTTCAGTTTTGGGAGCAAAGGCTCGGAACCGGAACCAGAACCGGTTAAATCCATGGCATTGAATTTTAGTGTAAATTCGCGTTGCTTTTGCATATTTACTAGCCTGGAATCTGTCGGCTTATCAGTTCCATGATCCCATCTCCTTCACGGACCGTCCGGACAAGTCTTTCCCAGGCTTTGCAACCAAAGAGCCTGCTGCCTGCCTCTTGGTGCAAGTAGTAGGTATCGGTATGCATGGAAAGTTTTTGCCTTATCTTTTCACGTGTTTTTTTCCCGTTTCATGAGGTGTCTTGAGTCTGATCTTCCTTTTGACATTAATAAATGTGGTGTTCTTGAATCACATGATGTAGTTGAGAGTTGAGGCGTGATTGAATCACATGATCACTCACGGTACAGCTTTGGCTGAGTAATGTCGAACAGCCGCATCCATTTTATAAAGCATGCTGTTAGCTGTTGTCTTCCTGGGCCTACTGTGGATAAGGTTGAGAAATTAAAATGAAAAAGAAACCTAGAGTGATCTGTCAGTTCCCGCTATGAAACGCAGGCAGCCGCCTAACTTGATTTCTCAGGCGTCCCTTGAGAGGTCACAACTGTGCTTTTTTGACTGGCCCCAAAGAACAATTGCTCTGTTTGTTTGGTTGAAAGTACTGTTGGCTGATTTGTTGTGAGAGAAAAATATTGTTCGTTGGCTGAAAAAGTACGGCTTATAAGCCAAGCGAACATGGTACATGTTGGCTACGGCTACGATTTTCAACACATTCAGTTGGGCCATGTTGACTATGGGCTATGTCTATACTCCTTCCGTCCAGAAAAATGTAAATCGCACGTCCCGAGAAGTCAAAGGATCTTAAATTTAACTCAGTTTAAAGAAAAAATTATCTATATTTAGATCTCTAATTAAGTTTACTATGAAAACATATTTCATGATTAATCTAAATGATATTTATATGTACCATGAATATAAGTACTTTTTTATATATATCTCATCAAAATTAAGAATCTTTAAGATTTACAATTATTTTTGAAATGGAGGGAGTAATTTTCAACGCATTCAGTTTAGAAGCCTGGAAATTCCTGAGTCCAAACTTTGCTAATAAAAATACACTAAATACCTAAAATATGGCGTTATCATGGCTTGATCTAATTAACCGTTTTATTAAAAAAATGTAAAACGGTGAAGTATACTTGTAGGGTAGTTTCTCAACTTCCCTAGGGGCTCCTTTGGATACGCGAAAACTCGCCTATATCCCCGCCGGTCCGTGGATGGAGAAACTCCCCGTGAGTTTGCTTCCCCGTCTAACCCCGGCACCCGTTTGGAGTCATGCGAGCCAGAAAAAGCGCGTGATTTTCTAGACCCTATCCTTCTCAATCGACGGGGGACAGAAAAAACTCCTCCGCACCTGTTTATTTCTTTCCCCGTCTGTTCGGCGCTCGCTCGGTCCTTCCTCGCTGCTCTCGTTCGCCTCGTCCAGGAAAGCATGGCTGCTAGGATTTGAGCGCCGCCGTCTCCATCGCTCGCGCCAGCCGTTGTTGTCCCAGCCCCTCGTCACGCCGCCACTGCCACTCCTGGATCATTCCTGCCCTCGTCACGCCGCTGCCGCCGCCATCTGTAATCCTCTGTTTTTGTTTTTCAGATAGTGCACTGCAGCTGCATTTCAGAGTGTTAGTAGTAACTGACCATTGGAGAGTTTAGGTAACGCTCAGCTAGGTAACGCTCAGCTGCAGACTTCGTGTTTCAGTCAGTTCTGAGATTTCTTAGGAGTTGTTTGTTTTCCATCGGTTGCTAGCTGTCTTAGCTCTTAAGTGCTTCATGTGCAGCTTCTGAATATTCAGGCTTTTAAGAATAGTATTCACAGTTCAGTTCAGTGAGTGCTTTTCGATTTGTTTGGATAGCCTGTTAGCGGTAACACTCATTTCTTTCGTTTGCTTCCGTGATGTTTTAAGTAAGTACTAAGTGTTCGTAAGGTTAGTATGTCACAAGTTGGCAGACTTTGAGCATGTTCGCTTGTTGGTTTCAGCTAGGGTTTATCAGCCAGCCAATAGTGTTTTCCTCTCACAACAAACCGGCACCAGTTGGACTTATCAGCTTAGAAACCAACCAGCGAACAGGCCGTTTGACAATTAGAAGAGGGACGCGTTGGGTAATTTTGGAACATAGACTTCAATTATAAGTACATAAGTAGGCCAATATCTCAGCTGGTATAGAGCTGATGCTAATGTCAGATATAAGGGTCACACTATGAATATGTGGACATGCCTCTGTTATTAGTTCGTCCAAGCTTGCAGAATTAGTACTGTTACCTGTGGTCTTGTTCGGTTCAGAGAGAAAAATAAAGTACTAACACGTACTTTATTATAAAATACATAAGTAGGCTAATATCGCAGCTTGTTTCTATTTGCAACTTTTAGATAATGGGCTCTAGGAAGGAGAAAATTAGAAAATTCATATAGATGGAAGAAGAAGATGATGATGAATTGTTTCTTGTCATTGTTCCTACAATACTTGAATGTCTGAATGAAAAAAAGAGGCCAGAGCATACCTCCGAGTATACCGGTGCTAAGAAGGTGAAGGAAATTCTAGAGGGGCACGAGAATTGGTGTAAATTTGAGTTTTCTATGGAGACACGAATATTTAAGGAGACATGTAACTATCTTAGGTGTGAGGGTCTATTGCGTGACACACGAGGTGTTACCGTTGAGGAGCAACTAGGGATGTTTATGTATATGATTTCACACAATGCTAGCAATGATAGACTGGAGAAAGCATTTTAGCATAGTGGTGAAACTGTCCACATGCACATAAGGGCAGTTTTTAATATCATTCCTACTCTCACCTATAGATTTATGAAGCTTCCTACTTCCAACCAAACTCACTCCAAAATCGCTACGGATCCTAGATTTTGGCCCTTTTTTAGGTGAGGCATAACACTAGACCTTACTGTCTCTCCAACATTTTGCTCTGTTTTTAAGTTTCATTTTTTTACAGAATTGTATTGGTACTATCGACGGTACACATGTGCCTATCACAATTGCAGAAGAGAAAGCCCCCCATATAGGAATAGGAAAGGCACACTATCTCAGAATGTCATGGTAGCATGTGACTTCAACCTAAACTTCACATTTATCTCTTGTGGGTGGGAAGGGTCTGCTTCAGATGTTAGAGTTCTTCGATCAGCTATTTCCAAGGGTTTCCAAGTTTCTAAGGGAAAGTTTTATCTTGTGGATGGTTGGTATGCAAATGCACCACAATTCCTTGCGCCTTATCGAGGAGTTAGATATCACATTGCTGAGTTTCGGCGACGCTCATCTCGAAGAAGAGAATATGCTGATCACAAAGAGCTTTTCAATCATCGTCATGCACTTCTTAGAAACCATATTGAGATGGCTATTGGGATTCTTAAGAAAATGTTTCAAATTCTGAAAGTGGGAACACATCATCCCATAGAATCTCAAATAAAAATTCCAACAGCAGCCACTATATTTTATAACATAATTAGATGTCTAAATGGTGACGAGAATTGGCTAGATCACCAACCTACTTATATACAAGAATCTGATCATGTTGATCTGCCACATGGAGATGATAATCATCAAAATGATGTGTAGTCGCTGAATTTAGAAGACCATGCTGCAAACGTGCTAAGAGATCAGATTGCCATGCAAATGTGGTAACGCTACAATCAAAATCGTGCTTAGGAAGTAGCAGTCAAGTCGTAGAGCATGAAGATTATTTTGTAGTGTGTTATGTAATAAATGTTGAACATGCCAATGTGCTATTGTATAAGACATTTATGTTTATGACTTCTTATCTATGTGAGTTATGTTATATGTCGCCAAACTATTACAGTTGTGTTTGAATGTTATTTTTTTGTAAACTCTACCTATGACTAAAGGACAAAGCTCAAGAGCATCGTGGAGCTTTAATTATGAGAAAGGACTTCTTGACGTACTTCAAGAATACAATCATGAAAGTTTTAAGGGCCAAAATGGTTGGTCACATGAAGGATGAAGAAGTATCATAAAGCATTTCGATGAGAAGTTTCCATCAGCTGGATTTTTGAAGGCACAGATTCAAGACAAGGAAGGATAAAGAAAAACATGGCTGGACGCGCGGTGCCACCGACACGTGGGTCCGCCCGCCAACTGTCCTCTTCCGCCGCTTTTGACACGTCACACGCGGGCGCAGGCAGGAGAGAACCTCCTCCAATCAACTCCCCCCTCCCAGCTCGTCTGCCTCCTGCCCTCCTCTGGAGATTGGAGAAAGGATCAGGGGGCGCGGAAGCTTCCAGGTTCCAGCCCTCGCAGCAGCAATGGCGGGGTGGTGCGAGGAGGCGGTGGCGCTGCTGCGGCGGCGCCCCGCGTTGGCGGAGATGGCCGTCGACGTGCTGCTCTGCGCGGTGCCGATCTGGGCCGCCGTCATGATCGGCCTCATCGTCGGCTGGTCCTGGCGCCCGCGCTGGACGGGGCTGCTCTTCCTCGGCCTCCGCAGCCGCCTCCGCATCCTCTGGCTCTGGGTGCCGCCGGGCCTCGGGGCCCGGAGGCTCTGGCTCGCCTTCACCGCGCTCTCCGCCTGCTCCGTCGCGCCCAGGCTCCTCTCCTCCGCATTCCGCGCCCGCCGCCGCAGAGGCAAGCACCAGGACAAGGCCTCCCACGAGGATCGTGCCTCCGCGGCCCCGGACGGCGGAGGTTGCGCCGACGGCAGGTCAGCGTCTGCGTCTAGGGGTTCAATCTATTTTCTGTTGTGGCTGGCGGGGTTGGCCGGGGTAGGTGGCAGAAATGCAGCGCCTGTCAGTCTTGCCAAAGTGTCTCTCTTGAAGACTAGGTATCTTTCAGTTCGGAATTGAATTGGTGATCTTGAGATTCATTCAGGGGCGACCCTGTCCTTGTGCTGAAGGCGGTTTAGGAGATTTGATTTTTTTCCCCGACTCATGAAAATTACTCTATTTCAGCTGACTTGATGAACTGACACATGTCCATAGGGTTTGCGCGTTTGTGTTTTGAATTGGTGACATAGAGTGACGTTAGGAACTTGTGGCGGTAGATGCACGACTTAGGCCCTGTTCGTTTGTCTTATACTGTTTCAGCGAAGGAACAACGTTTTTATCTCACAACAAATCAGTGAATAGTACTATCAGCCATGGCTTTTCAGCGAAGCGAACAGGGCCTATTAATCTTTTAGACACAAGAATGCACCACAATTTTCCTATATTCTTTCTGCAGTGAAACTTAGTTCAATATTTCTGACCGGCAGGACAATTTTTGAGGACGAGCATGATACTGTCACTGAGAAGGACCTAGAACATCTGCTGCAACTTTTAGATAACAAGGAAAGCTGGGATACGGCTTGGCAGAATTTGATGGAGCGTACAACCTCCAACATGACCTACAAGGCCTGGCGGCGTGAGCCTGAGGTTAGTCTTTCCAGTGGATTGTGAAAAGAGAATTAAATGCTAATAATATAGGATATTATAAATGGTACTGCTACCACAATTGAGATGTGGTGTATAACATATTAATGTCTGAATGCAATTCTGGGTGTTAAATTAAAATGGCAAAGGACTAGAATTTTGATTTTTGAAAGTCCATTCTTGTCAGTTCCCCTCATGGTGGTATACTATCATTTCGTTGGCCAGTGGATTACACACGATGTGTCCGTTGAAGTGTTTACTGTACTCTTTGTTAGATTCTAGCATTTTCTTTACTGAATCTACATAATCTGAAATTAAACAGACTAAGAAATAGAAATGAGAGGCGGTAATATTATCCTTTTCAACTGAAACAGGAATCCTGAGACTCTATTGTTTGATTACCTTTTTTTTGTTAATTAATCTACATAAATTGGCATGAACAAGTAGAAAATTGCAGTAAAATCTGTATCACAACTAAATGTTTTACCATAATATCTTTGTATACGTGTCCTGAGTTTATCTTAAATGTATTTATTAGGAGGGACCTATAATGTACTGTAGCCGCACTATTTTTGAGGATGCTACTCCTGAACTGGTTAGAGATTTCTTCTGGGATGGTGATTTTCGTCTCAAGTGGGATCCCATGCTTGCATACTCCATAACTTTGGATGAGTTCCCTCAGAATGGAGCAACAATTGTCCACTGGATAAAAAAGGTGTCCGTCCAGCTTCTGTTGTTCCGTGTGTATCTTCAAGTTAAACTCTCCATTCCAACATGTTATTTGTTTTCCAGTTCCCATTCTTTTGCAGTGACCGTGAATACATCTTTGGAGGACGCATATGGGAATCCGGGAAGACTTACTATTGTGTTACAAAGGTATGTGTACAGAGTATTTTATTGACAGATACTTTTACTCTTATAATGTTATGCTCCCTCCATTATCTGCAAAAAAAGATTCATATAATTTTATACCTGACGAAGATGAAACATTTTGTCCCCTTTCCATTTTCCTGCTCAATGGTTACGCTTTACTTTTGGCCTTGTACCTACTGAAATTTATGTTCCTTTTCTACCCCTTTTTTTCTCCAAGCTGTTGCTTACTTTTTATTTAATATAGCATTCTTGTTTTGCACTTCTCTGCTGTTTGAACTTAGTCTGCAGAAATTTTTCAGAAGCGGGGTTGTAATTGACCTGGACTAATATAAATGTTTGTTTTCCAAAAGAGTGATAATTTTCAAGGTTATTTTTGCCATCCACAAAACAGCAACATAAAAGTATCGACTACTCAGATAGTAAACCGTTTTATTATCTGCCTGCATGATGTGTTGAAGTTACCTATCGGCGTCTTTGAAAATTGAACTGCTTGCATAATTTCATCAGCATCTTTTAAGTTTCATGGGATATCAGGTTATGAGGTTTCTAGGTCTAGGAGGAGATGAACATACTCATCAGCATCTTTAAGTTTTATGGGATATCAGGTTATGAGGTTTCTAGGTCTAGGAGGAGATGAACATACTCCTAGATTAATAGCTATGTTTCTATGGACTTGTATCACATGAAGAGAACATTACACTGGGTCATTTACTATTGATATTAGCTGATTGGAGCACATCTTAGTATTTGAAGATGGATTTAACTGATGAGAGTAAAGATTGAGCCAACATACTGCAAACATTTTTTCTAGCTACTATTGTTAAACTCTCACACACATCTTGCTGAGAAATCAAACTCAGGTTTAGAGCAACATGCTGCCTTGTCTAGCATGTTTGCGAAATATGGATAAGATTCACAGGGATTTCAATACATTAATATTGCTGTCTGTAGAAAGTGTTTGCCTACATCCTACGTAAGTTGTGCATATATCTGAGCGCTCAGCAACCTCCATTTGGCAGGGTGTTCCATATCCATCATTTGCCCAAGAAAGAAAAAAACCGAGGCGTGTGGAGCTGTACTTCTCAAGTTGGCGTATTAGAGCTGGTAACTCTTTTTCTTAGTATCATTGTGGTGTCTTGAGCTGTGTTTTTTTCTAAACATGAAAGGTTTGCAGTCAGGCATGGACACAAATGCTTAGACCTTTGACGCTATAATCATATTGTTTGTTTGTGAAATGCAGTTCAGTCGCCTAAACATGTGGGTCAGCAATCTGCGTGTGAAGTAACTTTGGTTCACTATGAGGACATGGGCATACCAAAAGATGTTGCGAGGGTTGCTGTCCGTCACGGCATGTGGGGTGCTGTGAAGAAACTTCAGTCTGGATTCAGAGCCTATCAGCAAATGAGAGGCACAGAAAACACCCTGTCACACAGCACCATCATGGCTCGAGTGACCACCAAGATATCCATCACGGATTCAAATGGTCCGCTGGATCATGACCTCTCTGTCACAGATGAAACCAGTGACGAGGATGACAGGTCCCAAGCAGTTCAGCATGGTTTCGACTGGAAGTGGGTGGTGGTTGGTGGTGCGGTGGCTGCGCTCTGTGTGCTCAACACCGGACTGGTGGGCAAGGTCCTCTTGCTTGGAGCAGCGAGAAGGCAGGCAAAGAAGTGATGTGACTATGTGAGGAGCAACCTTCCAGCCTCTGCAGAAGAAGGCATTCACTCAGGCTGTAGCTGCAACCGTGCAGGCGAACATGACGAGAAAATAGGTGGGGTCTGACAGATAATTACAATGCGTAATTTTAGATCGTGCTCTTACACAGTAGATATAAGCATGCTTGTTACTTTGTTAGCATAACAGATTCCGCTGTATCAGGAATCCGCTGGCTAGCTCAGCTCGGCTCGTTGTATTTTCTGAACAAGCCAAGTTAGAAGTTTTATTTAGCTGTTAAGAGATAACTAGCTGGCGGGCCGAACGAGCCAGGGCAATCAGCAGGCCGGGAGCCCAACTCCAGTTGGCCTAGCGCCACAGTCCAATTTCAGTCGGCCTGAGTCCCCGACTCGGTGACTCCGTTTGTTTGTCTCCCACCTGGACGATCTATCTCTCTTAAAAAAAAAAAAACAGGACGATCTCTGGCGCCAGCACACGGGCGACGCTCCTTGCGCTGGCAACGGTGAGAGCCTAGACATGGATTTATGCTGCCATTTGCTTGGATTGAAGATTAACAAACTTTGTTTTTAATTTCAATCTCGTACGAGTCAAGCTGGTTTGATATCCAGCACTAACTAGGCACTGTTACTCCCATTGTAGTAGTCCAATGATGCTAATTTGATGTCATAAATACTATTCTTTTTCCCTATATATACTTGGTTAAACTTAGCATTGTTTGATGTAGGACAAATTGAGATCCCTTATATTTTAGGATGAAGTAAGTATTAGCAAGCTGGATCTAACTGTTTATTATTATTATTATTATTTATTATTATTATTGATCAGATTCCCAAGACACAACGAAAGACTAACAATTTTACTGCATCCATTTAAAAAAGAACCTTTCATAATATATAACTAGTTTGATTTGGAACAATCTTTATATATGTACTTCTTTAAAATTTTATATTGGAAAACCATATTGTTATCCTAGTAGATTTATATTTAGGATGAGAGTAGATCTTAACAAAAAAACATTTTAGTGTGCACTTATGTTAGCTAGGCTTGTTTTCATATGAAAAAAGACTTCAAGAATAAATTTTGGACTTTAATTCCTATTACAATATAGTATCAGTTGCTACAACTTTGTACACCAAATGTGCATATAATTTTACTAACACTTGATCAATACTCACTAATTTAATATTTATATAACCAAAAGTAGCCTAAAACTCTAATAGTGAGAGGAGGGAGTACCGAACAAAGATTAGAGCTTTGATTACTATGCAGATTGCATGGGTAATTTTCTAAAGCTTGCAAAAGGGTAAATATATGGGACAAGGAAATCTTTGGTGCATCGTGGGCTTTGTTTCTCTTTGTCTCATCCCTTGTACGAAGCAGGAAAAGGAAGCACCTCAGACTCAGCTAGCGTGCCATCCCAAGCCCTAGGCCAGGTCCATTTCGCAACTCCTTACGTCACCGCGATTAAGATGTGTCGGGCAGTACCAGACACAAGATCAGGAAGCCAACGCATGTCTGAAATTTTGCGTTACCTTGGTTGCTGAACCATACTACTCGACTAGGAAAAAAAAAGAACAGCCAGTGCTTTTTTGTTTCTTACTGGAATAGGCTCTGAATACTCACACACACACACACACGAGGTCCCGGCCCGGCTCGGCTCTGGGCTCGGCTCTGGGATTCCACGCCGTGAGCCGACCACCTTACCGGCGGTGGCAGCCATGTTAGATTGATCTCCTAACCAATAAGCCCAACGGCCTATTGGGCCTTGGTTCTGGCATACGATCGAGGCGCCTAAACCCATGGGTTGGTGGGCCCCGTCGCTGCTTATATATAAAGAGGTGGGGGCGGCCGCTCAAAGCACGAGGTTCGCCGTGAGCCGCAAACCCCACCGACAAACCCTATACCGATCTAAGAGAGGCGCAGCGGCCCGACGGGAAGCTCTACGACCCTTCACTGCGTCAATCAACGCCACCGCCCGTCAAATCGCACCGCATCGACGTCCGTGCAACCTCTACTCCAAATTGTCATTGCCCGTGTCTTTGCCTCCATCAACGAACCAGCGATGGCCAGCTCAACCGCGACTTCCTCCGAAGGCTCAGGTTCAACACCAACACCTCTACCCTATCTCCCTCTCGGTGTAGTGTTCTAGGTCTAGATGTGAATGTGCTTTAAGGATCCAAGTGTTCATCCGCCTAGATCTACCCTAGTCGATCCAAAGAATATCAACAATGGTACCAGAGCCAACTAGCACGTAGATCTAGAACGGGTACCGATTAGAAAAGAAAAGATGAAGAGATCCAGTGCGGATCTAGAAAGAAGAAAGGGCTTCGGCCAACAAAGGGTTCGATTGAATCCTAAACTCGATCCCTTGGGATCTGAGAAAAGGAAGGTGATTTGGGGAAAAGAGAAACAGTGTCGTCCCCAACCCTAACCCTAACCCTAATCGGAAAAATCGTGAAAAATCCGAATCAAAGAAACCGAACGGGGAAAGAAGGGGAAGAGGGTGGCTCGGCTCACCTCGCCGCCGAAAGCGCCAACAAGGCTGCTGAGGAAAAGAGAGGGCCGTAAGGGCACGACTTCACGGGATCCGCCACAGGGGCGCCATGCCAAAGCCGCTGCTGACGGCGCGCGCACTCACTGGGAGCGCGCTTGCGTCGGTGAGGGGGCCGGCGACGGCGCCGGGACCTCGCTGCTTCGCCATGGTTGCTCGCTCGGTGATTCACTGAGATGAGAAAGGGAGAGCAGTGAGGCGAAGAGAGAGAGAGTGTGCGCGTGAAAAATGAAGCTAGGGTTGAGGGAGGCACGGTCGGCCGGGGGTTTTGATGCCCCGAGCTGGGCGCTCCACCGTCGATCTGAGATCAACGGCCAGGAGGGCTCGGGCCTCTTTTGGCCCAAAGAGCGATCTTTGCTTTCGGTGAAATCTCGCCCAGCCCAGTTGCGGCTGGCGTGGAGTCTTGTTGGCCATGTGGCCGGGTCAGCATGGGTCTTTGGGCAGGGTCTTGTTGGCGGTGGCAGCGTGTGAACCGCCATGGGTCATTCTTGGATCGGGCCGAAATGGCCAAATAAAATAGTACAGTCACAGTTTTGGATTTTCTTATTTTCCAGAAAACAGTTTGATCAATTTGAATTGAATTTTTGTGATAATTTTCTGTACAAAATTCATCCAACGATAATTTTGTTCAGTAAATAGTAAATTTGCTTCTGGAAAATAGGAAAATAATTATTGAATGTTTATGTTTCCGCTGCGTATTTAAAGTAATTATGGACTTTTAATTAAATTCGAACCAACGGGAGAATTTGATTTTAAGAGCCAAGAGATAAATATGAGTTGATTATGATATTGTTATTTTCTGACCAACGTTGTTAATAGCAATATTATAATGATTATGCATTATTTCTATTTCTGCCAAACGGTGATGTAGATTTAATGTATAAAATAATTGTATGTTTTAATCTTGACCAACGTTAAACTAAGGCATGCAATTATTGTTGTTATTTCTGTTCTCACACTATTTGAATTGTGTTTTCAGGAGGATACAACTTAATGAGTTGTATCAAAGAGATTCCCACTCTAAAAGGTGATAACTATAATGAGTGGAAGAAAAAGATAGATCTGGCCTTCATCCTCGCTGAGGTGGACTGGGTTGTCACCACACCGTGTCCCAAAGAACCTGTGGCACCGGTGAGGGAGACAGATGAGACTGATGCTGCATGGCAGAACAGAGCGGGATTTTGCTCCCGTAAAAATGTCCTATGACCTTGAGCATAGGAAATGGGTCACTACCAACAAGAAGTGTTTGGCAGTGATAAAGAACACGATTGAGCCTGCTATTGTGGGCTCAATTCCAGACTGTGACACGGTCACAGAGTACCTAGATAGAATAAAGAGTCAGTTCACTGGCTCTTCAAAGACATATGCAACCCAGCTGATCAAGCAGCTGGTTACAGAAAGGTACTCTGGTGGCGGCAGTGGCATTAGAGAGCACATACTAAGAATGAGCAATCTGGCATCTAAGCTCAAACCAATGGATTTGGCACTCAAGGATGAGTTTCTTATTCATTTGATTTTTGCTTATTTGCCCAAAGAATTTGACACCTTTGTTGTTAATTACAACATACAGCCTGAAAAATGAGATTTAGAAAAGCTCATAGCCATGTGTGTGCAGGAGGAGGAAAGAATAAAAGTTTCACAAGGTGGTTCTGTCAACTACCTAAAAGATAAGAAAAAGAACTATAATAACAGCTCTTCCTCCAAATCATCTGGAAAAGGTCCCATGCAATGATCTCGAACCCAAAATTCCCAAAGGCTAAAGACCAAGTGTCTCCACTACAGAGAAGACGGGACATTATAAAAGAACTGTCCCGATTTCCTAAAGATGATAATGAAGAATAAAGGTGAGAACATTATTACGTTCGTAAATGAATCCTTGTATGTAAAGTTTTCAAAATCTACTTGGTGGATTGATTCAGGTGCAACTATTCATGTTGCTAATTCATTACAGGGATTCCGTTCGATGAGAACTTTGCAAAGAAGCGAAAGTTTCATTAAAGTCGCAAATGGAGTACAAGCAGATGTTGAGGCCGTTGGAGATCTTCCTCTAGAGCTTTCAGATGGCTTTATACTTTTTCTTAGAGATGTTCTTTATGTACCTTCTTTGCAAAGAAACCTGATTAGTGTATTAAAGTTGGACCATGATGGTTATGATTGTCATTTTGGAAATGGCAAATGTCAGATATTGTTTAATAATAAATGTGTTGGTCTTGCCTTCCGACAAGACGAGGTTTATTTGTTATCACTTCGTGAAAATATGAATTCCGTATGTGATGTGAATGAAAATGTATCCTCATCGAACAATGGAAACAGAAAACGAAAGAGAGCTCACGATGCGTTGTCGAAATTATGGCACCGCTGCGTTTAGGCCATATTTCGAGGGGAGAATAGAAAGACTAGTTAAGAATAATATTCTTCCTTCATTAGAGCTCTCAGAGTTAGAACAATGTAGAGATTGCATAAAAGGAAAGTATGTAAAGAAAATTAAGAAAGATGCCAAACGAAGCGCAGGAATTCTACAGATTATTCACACAGACATATGTTGTCCTTTTCCTGTGAAAAGTGTGGATGGTTATGATTCATTCATAACATTCACAGACGATTACTCTCGTTTTGGCTATATTTATCCAATTAAAGAAAGAACAGAAGCGTTGGATAAATTCAAAATATTTAAAGCAGAAGTTGAAAATCAGCATGATTTAAAGATTAAGATAGTCAGGTCTGACCGTGGAGGAGAGTACTACGGTCGGCATACCCCATATGGACAAGTTCCTGGACCTTTTGCAAGGTTCTTACAGGAGAATGGTATAGTCGCCCAGTATTCAACACCGGGCGAACCTCAGCAGAATGGAGTAGCTAAAAGGCGTAACCGTACCCTGATGGATATGGTGCGTAGTATGATAAGTTACTCCACTTTACCGATGAGTTCTGTGGATGGAGGCGTTAAAACCGCCATTCATATTCTCAATAGAGTACCAAGTAAGTCGGTGCCCAAAACACCGTATGAGTTGTGGATGACAGAAGAGTGCCTCACTTAACCACTTGCGTGTGTGGGGGGAGCCTACACGAGGCTAAAGTTTTTAACCCAAACATTGGAAAGCTAGATCCCAAAAGCAGGTGAGTTGCCATTTCATTGGCTACCCGTAAAAGTCAAAAGGTTTTTCGTTTCTCTTGTCCTAACAGACATACAAAGTTTGTGGAAACGAGACACGCTGTCTTCCTAGAGGATGAAATGATTAGGGTGAGCATGGTAGCTCGAGAAATTGACCTTGAAGAGAAGCGGGTGTATGCACCCACTCCGATCATTCATGAGCCATTTTTCTCACTACCTGCTGTTGCTGCACCAACAGTACAAGACACTGTGGTGCCAGCACCTGTTGTTATCCCACCTGTGGCAACAATGAATGATGATGAGGAACCTGTGCCTCAGGATCCTATAGAACCTATTGCCACACATGAGGGGGAGCAACAACAGACTCAAACAGAAAATGTGCCAATTAAGGAGGCCCCTAGAAGGTCTCAAAGAGTTAGAAAATCAGCTATTCCTGCTGATTATGAAGTGTACAACACTGAAGAATTTCAAATGGAGGATGATCCCACCTCATTTGAAGAAGCCATGAAAAGTGATCATTCATCAAAGTGGCTTGAGGCCATGGAAGATGAGATGAGATCAATGAATGCAAATAAAGTTTGGAATTTGGAGATAATTCCTAAAGGAGCCAAAACAAGAGGGTCAGTAAATGGGTCTACAAAACAAAACTTGACTCTCAAGGGAATATAGAAAGATATAAAGCCCGACTTGTGGCAAAAGGCTTTACATAAAGAGAAGGGATTGATTACAATGAGACTTTTCTCCGGTCTCTCGTGTAAGGATTCCTTCGTAATCATAATGGCATTAGTGGCACATTACGATTTGGAATTACATCGATGGATGTAAAGACGGCATTTCTCAACGGAGACTTAGAGGAAAATGTTTACATGGCACAACCGAAAGGTTTTGTCATGGAAGGAAAAAGAACGTTTGGGATGCCGCCTAAAGAAATCTATTTATGGATTAAAACAAGCTTTAAGACAAAGGGTACTTGAAGTTTGATCGGACAATAAAGAATTTTGGGTTTAAAGATAATGTTGAGGACAATTGTCTCTCGCAAAGTTTAAGAATGGGAAGTTTATCTTCCTTGTCTTGTATGTGGATGATATCTTACTTGCTAGTAGTGATGTCGGTCTACTCTTTGGGAGACAAAGAAGTTTTTGTCCTCAAAATTTGATATGAAAGATCTTGGTGAAGCTTCGTTCGTTCTAGGGATCGAGATTCACCGAGATAGAAGTAAAGGGTATTAGGACTGTCACAAAAGGCATACATAGAAAAAGTCTTAAAGAAATTCAAGATGCACAAATGTAGTCCCTCACCGCTCCTATAGTCAAGAGGCGACGATATATGGGATTTTCAATGCCCGGGAACCAATATGAGATCGATCAAATGAAAGTGGTTCCATATGCTTCAATTGTCGGGAGCTTGCAATATGCTCAAGTGTGTACGCCATACGACTTGGCATTTGTTACCGGGTTACTTAGCGATTCCGCAATCAACTCAAATAGAACACTGAAATTGGTAAAGAAAGTCTTGGGTTATTTGCAAGGAACGAAATGCCTCATGATGACATATAGAAGATCTGATTCACTCCATATAGTGGGATATTCAGATTCTGATTATGCGGGAGATAATAGAAAATCCACGTCTGGATATGTGTTCACTCTCGCAGGGGGAGCTATTTCATGGAAAAGCTCAAAGCAAACCGTCACTACATCGTCCACAATGTATGCCGAGTTTGTAGCGTGTTATGAGGCAACGGGGCAGGTGAACTGGCTAAAAGTTCATACCGGTTTAAAGGTGGTTGACGACATCAATAGACCATCAAGTTATATCATGATAATAATCCAAAGAAGACAAAGATGCTCACAACAATAGGTCAAGTGGTGCTGCGAAACACATTGACATAAAGTATTATGTTGTGAAGGATAAAGTCCGGGATCAAATGATAAGTCTTGAGCATATAAGTACCGAAAAGATGCTCGCGAATCCGCTTACAAAAGGCTTACCACCCAACGTGTTTAGAGAACATGTAGCCGGCATGGGTTTAAGGGAAAGCCTATGATTCCTGGACTATAAAGGGCCCAAAAGTTAAAGTAACTATTTCAGATCAGAGACGTGCATTGTAGCTGTTAAATCTATCGGCGATTGACCGTGACGATGAGACATGCTCTATGCATCATCTGTGAAGAAATGAGTAAGGATAAAAGGATTGAAGTTTAATGTTTAAAGATAAAAGTAATAGTGAGATCAAGGGGGAGAATGTTAGATTGATCTCCTAACCAATAAGCCCAACGGCCTATTGGGCCTTGGTCACGCGCCCTGATCGGGGGCGCCCAACCCTACATGGTTGGTGGGCCCCCGTCACACTGCGCTATATAAAGAGGTGGGGGCCAGCGGCTCAAAGCACGAGGTTCGCCGTGAGCCGCAAACCCCACCGACAAACCCTATACCGATCTAAGAGGGCGCGCAGCCAGCGACGGGAAGCTCCGCTGACCTTCACTGTCGTCACTGCCACGCCGTCCGTCTGCACTGCATCGACGTCCGTGCAACCTCTACTCCAGCCGTCGCTGCCCGTGTGCTGCCTCCATCAACGAACCAGCGATGGCCAGCTCAACCGCGACTTCCTCCGAAGGCTCAGGTTCAACACCAGCACCTCTACCCTATCTCCCTCTCGGTGTAGTGTTCTATATCTAGATGTGAATGTGCTTTAAGGATCCAAGTGTTCATCCGCCTAAATCTACCCTAGTCGATCCAAAGAATATCAACAAGCCAAAGCTTCGTCTTGGGTCTCCTCGTCGCCATCTCGCGGCCACCACCGCGGATCACTGCTCCTCCTCGTCACTACCCTACCCGGGTCCCGGGATACATACATACATACATTTTATTTAAAAGCCTAGTGGCAGAGACGACAGGGGAGTGTGCCTCTGCCTCCTCCAGTCCTCCTCGTCTCGTCTCGTCTCGTCTCGTCTATGCCACGTCGTCTTCTTCCTCCGCGCGCCTTCGGTCCCGCCGGTACCTGTACGGCACAACAACAAGAAGAAATATACTAGCCTAAGCCAGGAGCGGGGGCTTTGTTGATGAGGTGCATGCATGCATCGCTGGTTGTTTGCATGGCGTTGGGGGATGAACTGAATTCAATGCACGGGATATCGGGGGAGGTGAGAGCATGGTCACTTGCTTGAGCTGCAGTGCCGCCGTGCAGTGTAGCTAGCTAGCTAGCAGAGGAAGGAAGAGGATGATGGGAGCTCTGCAGGTGCAGAGGAGCAATGGCGACGGCGCTGCTGAGGAGCTCTTCCCGGACCCGGGCTACGTCGAGGTTGATCCTACCGGGAGGTATGGCAGGGTAAGGTCGATCATATCGCTCGCTGCTCCTCCTCCTCTTCTTCTTCTTCCTTGGCCATCTTCTTCTTTCGCCATGCTGTCGTGGACCTCGTGGCCCGATCGTGGTACTAACAAATCTTCTTCCCCTCGTCTGTTCCGACCACCGACTGCAGTACAACGAGATTCTCGGCAAGGGATCCTCAAAGACAGTGTAAGATCGATCATCGCCATCATCCTAGCCGTAACAAGCGTCGTCGTCGTCGTCAATCACTGCTAGCTTCGTGGGACTGATTGCTGTTTCTGCGTGCGTGCGTGCGTCCATGCCATGGCGACCGACCAGGTACCGTGCCTTCGACGAGCACCGGGGCATGGAGGTGGCGTGGAACCAGGTACAGCTGCACGACTTCCTGCGCGGGCCGGGGGAGCTGGAGCGGCTGTACGGCGAGATTCACCTGCTCAAGTCGCTCCGCCACCGCGCCGTCATGCGCCTCCACGCCTCCTGGGTCGACGCCGCCGCCGACGCGACCGCGGCCGCGGCCGCGCCCCGCCCCCGCCGCCCCGCCGTCAACTTCGTCACGGAGCTCTTCACCTCCGGCACGCTGCGGCAGTACCGGCGGCGGCACCCGCGGGCCAGCGCCGCCGCGGTCAGGCGCTGGTGCCGCCAGATCCTCGAGGGCCTCGCCTACCTCCACGCGCGCGGCATCATCCACCGCGACCTCAAGTGCGACAACATCTTCGTCAACGGCAGCCAGGGCCAGGTCAAGATCGGCGACCTCGGCCTCGCCGCCGTGGTCCGGCGCCGCGGCCGCGGCGATCCGGCGCGGTGCGTGGTGGGCACGCCGGAGTTCATGGCGCCCGAGGTGTACGCGGAGGACTACGACGAGCGCGCCGACGTCTACTCCTTCGGCATGTGCGTCCTCGAGATGGTCACGCTCGAGTACCCCTACAGCGAGTGCGTCCACCCCGTGCACATCTACAAGAAAGTCACCTCCGTAAGAAATTTGCTTCACCATTTCCAATTGCTTTTCCCTTTTTTTCATCGATGGATTGATCATGGTGGCCGGCCGGCGTCTCTGATCGGTCAGGGGATCAAGCCGGCGGCTTTGTACAAGGTGAAGGACCCCGAGGTGAGGCGGTTCATCGACAAGTGCCTGGCGCCGGCGTCGCGGCGGCCGAGCGCGGCGGAGTTGCTCGACGACCCGTTCCTGCAGCTGGAGGACGACGGCCTCTGGTACGGAGACGACGATGCGGACTACAGCACCATGTACAACTACCTGCACCAGCCGGCGTGCCTGGACCACCACCACAACGCCGGCAGCAACGGCTCCACGGCGAGCAACGGTGTGGTGTCCAATGGCAGCGGCGGCGACAGATGGGAGGACGACTCTGAGGACGACGACGACGATGGCATCATGTTCCAAGGCATCGACCAGCTGTTCAACGAGCACGAGGACGACGAGCTGCACGTCGCTGGCGTCGACATCACCATCAAGAGCAAGCGGATGGAGGACGGAAGCATCTTCCTCCGGCTGCGCATCGCCGACAAAGATGGCACAGGTGATGACACTCCATCTCTGACCATTGAAAGTTGAAATTTTTAGGATCTTGTTTTCAACGCGAGACTTTAATTTTCTTGTTTGTTCATTATTATACAATTGTGTTGTATGGAATTTCAATTTCTTGTGGTACCACGTACAGGGAGGGTCCGGAACATCTACTTCCCGTTCGACGCGGACACGGACACGGCGCTGAGCGTGGCCACCGAGATGGTGGCGGAGCTGGACATCACCGACCACGAGGTGACCCACATCGCCGAGATGATCGACGGCGCGGTCGCCGCGCTGCTGCCGCACTGGAGGCCGGGCCCTGGCATGCACGACGACGACGATTATGACGGCGGTGGCGACGGTACTCCGGACACGTCAGGCGCTGCTGACCGTTGCAAGAACTGCCGGTCCAGCGCGTCCTCGGGTGGGTCACTGGATGACTACATGTCGGCGGCGGCGGCGGCGGCGGTGCGGCGTGGCTGCCGGTGCGCGGAGATGCACGGCCGGTTCGAGGAGATCACGTTCCAGGCCGACGAAGAGCAGGTCCGGTTCCAGGGCTCTGGCTGCAGCTCCGACGATGGAGGCGGCCAGGCTGAGCACTGTGCAGGAGACGGAGACAGAGACAGAGACAGTAAGCTCTAGGACATCCATGGCGTTGAGCAGGATGGCACTACTGATACTGAACGTTTAGACCAGCCTTGATCACAGCAAAGATCCAGCCACCATGATCGATAGAAACAGCAACCTTTCGCGTGTCGGCATGGGATCAGAGCACCGATCTGCTTGCTGACAAGCAAAATTGCGCGTGTCGGTGCCGCCACCATGATCAGGGAGATCTTCACCAGCAGTTAGCAAACCAAAGTTACTGTGACAGAGGCACAGAGCTGTATTGCTCACCGACACCTTGCAAGAGCAAGTTCTGTACTGATGAGCAAAGGTGTTGATGTTTGATGTGCCCTTTGGACCACGTAAATCTACAGTCCCTAAATTGGTTCTGTTTGGTTCTCCTGTTTCAAAGGCAAATTTGCTAGGCAAATCTGAAATCGGCTGCTTGTAAGAACTTTTGTAGCTTTGGATGAGTACAGTGGTTAGGATGGGCATGGTTTGAAGTTTATTTTAACAGGCAGGTGCTTCACTAATCTGAATCTAGCCCTTTGTTTTTCACTCTAAACCAGTTTTGTGGAGTTCATAAAGAATATATATATGACTAAGTAATCAAGATAGTTGCATATTCGAGATGATGTATCCATGATCCTATTCAGTGATCCCAAAAAGCAGCATGGAGACTTGGAGAGGGACATGCATGCTTAGCTAGATGCAGAAAAAGCATACAGTATTATTATGCAGAAAAGTATCCTGAGCTGACATATGAAAGATGGCGTGGCAAGTTGGATGCCTTTATGCACTAGATTAGGCAGGAAAAGCTAGAGAAACAAAGGTCCTGTCCAAAGCTGCATCCCAGGACCAAACTGGGAGCTGAACTCTTCTTCCCTGTACAGCCTAGTGGAAGGGAACCTAGATATGATTGAGACATCTATGCCAAGATAAAAGATACCAACCATGCAAACTTGCAAATTGGCAGCTATTGTGGGGAGGTATCAACTGATGCTTTTCTCACACAACAACAATTTGTTCAGTTGGAGGCTCAATATAATACACAAAGGGATATACTATTGTAATATAATGGGTCTCCATCCATGGATACTGTGTGGTGACAGGTCGGTGATCCTTTATGTGTGGAGATCTGCAGATGCTGTGCTTGTAAAATCCTTGAAGGCACAAGGTGCATGCATCATTGGCAAATAATGAAAGATGTAGTAGTCACTTTCCTGCAATTTCTCCCATATCTTTTATTATTTTATTTCTCCTTCACATGTTGTGAAATATTTTTGAACAGACATGTTGTGAATTAAACATGTGAACCATGATAATTCTGCAGAGGAAACCCAAAGAATAGGCTACTCGTACATCACACAGCCCAATAATTCTTGAGTTTATTCATCAAAGATTTGAAGTGACACTGCTTGACTGCAAATCATCTAAGAAAGACTTGGTAGTAACAGTTCTGAAGGTCCACTGTATGTACGTGAATGATTAGGCAACTGAGAGCAACCTTGCTTTGTTATGGTAGGCAGGCATTGTTTTCAGATAAGCACATCAAGGCAACACCAGGATGCATGCATGTTAGGTTTCGGTGGTAGGGGATGAAAGGCATATATGCATCCATGCCGTACTGGCTCATCAATAACTCAGCTCATCCATCCCATGGCCTTGTGTGAACTGAAGGTCACTGTTTTGGCTTTCATGACGACATTGCAAAAATGCTGACTTGGTGGTCTAGGTTTGCTGCCGGTGCCCAATTATTTGTGGTAGGCTGGTGGGTATAAACAACTACAGCAAAGAACTGCATGTTCTGGAGATTCTCATTTATCAGAAAAGTTGCAAAGGAATTATTCAGTCGTTGCTGGATTATTTCTCATGACAAATATCTATCGTCAGTCTAGCTTGTGCTGCTCTTGACCAGATTGACATAAATAATTGGGCACCGGCAGGAAAAAAAACCTAGACAAAAACATAAGTGAAATCTTATATCTATATATAATGAAGCTGGGTGCAGAAGATGGCAATTGTGTTATCATTAAGTGAACATGTTTAGCAGCCTCGGTTGGCTTGCGTTGTTTGTTTGGTTGGATCCAGGCTTGCTGATCCCCTTGGTGATCAGAGAGGCTTGGATAGGGGGGACATTCATTCCAGTTGGTGATTCCAGCTTTTGTATTTTTCCCCTGACATTCTCATGACGCAGTTATAAAAACTGGAATATGTACACAGCGCTGACATGCTACTCTCTGCAAATCAGCTGAGCTCCGCGCGTGGAGAGGCTGTCCAGTGTCCACGACAGCGTAAAGAAAATCTACTGTCCGATCTTTTTCAAGGTCCTAATTTACCTTGCGTCCAGCCTACGCGAACGTCAGCCATTCGAAGGTTGGAGAGAAACATTTCGGCCTAACTTGTGGCCCATGCCTTTTGTACGTATAAGAATCTAATTAGTACAACACCAACAAAAAAAAAACCTCCCATTTATATCATTTTCCATTCCAAAAGCAAATCGTGGATAATTTGTCAATTCGTTGGATATCGAGTAAGGAAGTGAGGATTTTGCCATCTTGGTCAACCTGCCGCAAATCCTCAGCCAAGCCAAACTGATACCCTATCTGCCCCGAAATATGATAGATTTTCTATTGTTCTGAATAAAAAGTTATAAATTTACCTAAATTTATTTATAGAGCAAAGTATTAACATCCACCCCTATTAAATAGGTAAATTATATTATAATTATCTAATGTAGCTCATTCGTTATCCTAAGCAATACTTTTCTACAAACCTTAGTAACACTGATAGAGAACAGAGCTTTACTCCCGGTGGGGAACCCCCTCTAGTCCCGGTTCCCCACTCGGGAGTAAGCATCCGGGACTAAAGGGGGGTCCTTTAGTCCCGGGTCAGGAACCGGGACTAAAGGGGAACCTTTAGTCCCGGTGGGTAACACCAACCGGGACTAAATTACCCACCGGGACTAAAGGTCCTCCCAGCTTTAAAAAAATAATGTCTCCCACCGCTGCGTCCCGTGAGATTCGAACCCAATACCCCATGCATTGCCTCGCGCGTAGCTTACCACCCCACCTACACAACACATCTAACAATGGATGGGATGCTTCCCTTTTGAACTAACCCATCGGAGGACCTTTAGTCCCGGTTGGTGTTACCAACCGGGACTAAAGGTTGAGGACTTTTAGTCCCGGTTGGTGGCTCCAACCGGGAGTAAAGGTCCACCTTTAGTCCCGGTTGGTGTCTCCAACCGAGACTAAAGGTCCTCTCGCCATCGCCCGAAAGCTTGATAGCCGTTAAGCGGGGGATTTATAGTCCCGGTTGGAGACACCAACCGGGACTAAAGGTCTCTTTAGTCCCGGACGCAAAAAATGCCGGGACTAGAGCCTATTTTAACATCGGATGAAAGGTCTGTTCTCTACTAGTGTAAACTCAGAGTATGTTTTAACTTATGATAAATATATTTTCCCCTATGTATATCAAAACTGAAGAAATCTATAAACTCTATAAAGCTAAACCCCACTAGCTATTTCTCTAAACATGCAAGCTGTCCACCTAATCAGTCCACTATCGGATGCATTTATGACCAACTAGCATTTGCAATTATGATCTATATGTCAGCAAGACACATCATCCATAAACATGCATTTAGTTGTCCACGTCAGCGTGTCATGTCATCCACTAACATTAACTTATAATTGTTGATCCCTTTGTATAAGTAATTTTATTCTAAATCATCAGCAATTTCTACGGCAACGCGCAGGGTATTCACCTAGTATCTTACAATCTTATTACTATGAGTTTTTTTAATAATGGAATAAATGTTCAGCTTCATCCTTGCTCACAAGCGAGGAATTAGACCACATTATTACAAAAGAAGTTCCCACACTCATGTTTAAATCAGACCCACAAAAATGATAGAAAATCAGTTCGTAGTCTTAGACACAGTGGGCCATCTTAGACATAGTGGGCCATCCATAAGAGAAAAAAAAGCCTAGAGCCGATATCTACAGGTAGATGCATTCTTTCTTATCTTCACTTCGTTGCAATTGACCTCAAAATCAGAAGCAATGTGTCCTGAATAAGACTTGTAAAAATATTTTAGACCGTACTTGTGAAAAACACTATCATTCCTAGTGAGCCATAAGGACCAATAGAAGGTGGCCACCCCTACTAGAAATAACAAACTTAAATCTTTTCCACACTGCTTATACCAATTCCTAAAAAGGTTTGCCACAGTTCGCGGTGGGGGAAGTTCAAACACCATATGCAACGCACGCCAGAGAAATTTAGCATATTTCACTCAAAAAAGATATGTTGAATAGTTTCAAAATTACTGCAAAAACAGCAATATTTGCTTCCTTGTCAATTTCTTTTAGTTATGTTGTCTTTAGTTAATATTATGTCCTTTTTGAGGAACTAAAGAAATATCCTAATTTTAAGAGGTACTTTTACTTGCCAAATTTCCTGGATTACCATGATGTCATTAGTAATTAGGTATCTATACATCAACCTAACTATAAAACTAACACTTTTACTTAAAGTCCATATGATAGTATCCTTCTCTGCTTATAAGTTTACATTCGTCATACTTGCAATCAGATTATTAAGGGGAACAGTGTTGAATACTTCAGCTATTGTTGCATGTTTTTTGTGAACTATGTTGAACAAATTCGGGAATTTGTAGCTTATGGAGCCCACCCTTAAGCTACACAAGCTTAAGGATTGATCCTTCGTTGCCGTTAAGCCCATCCAAAAATGAGAATCCTCAGCTTTTTCTTATGAACTTGAGAAAGTGTTTTGTTTTTTAGGTACTTATTTTGCAATAATTCGTGTCACGTTCTATCTTCATGACAAAGTGTGTGTATAACCATTCACTGAGGAGACACTTATTCTATAAATCTAGATTCTGAATTCTTAACCTTCCTTGTTCCCTAGGTTGGCACGCTAAACCTCATTTTAAGTCTATATTTTTTCTTATACTGATTATTTTGCCAGAAAAACTCTTAATCTATAATATTCTATTTTTTTTAGAATCCCTCGACTTACCTCGAAGAAAGAGCATATACATAGTTAAACTGGAAATCACTAAAATAATTACACAAGCCTACCACCGATTGATAAAAACATACGTTTTCAACTACAAAGTTAGATGACGACAACTCATTGCTTAGAATTTGTCCACACCATGTATGTCCAGAAGATAAATCAAGGCCATCTCGATCTCGCTAGACTGGACCTAGCTCTAGCTGCCATCTTGTTCTACTCGCTACACTCGACCTGGCTCTAGCTTGCATCCTGTTCTAAGATCAACACATCTTGCAAGCCATGACGTTGTCCGGGACTACCTTTTCTGGGTCCCTTCGTCGTGGAGAAGATTTGATTGGGCACGCAGCATTGCCGGGCTTTGATGCTGCTGCACGGCACGTACGGGACCATGTATAGATGAATATAGGCAGCCGAGTTTTTTTTTTAACTCAGCAGCCACTTATGGCCCTGTGATTAAAACCAAGTGCTCAGCTAAAAAAGAGGAAACAAGCCTACTTTCATAATCTTAATGCATTACCTCTGTCTCAAAATAAAATAACTTTTAGAGTGATCCTAAGTAAAATAATTTCAAGTTTAATCAAATTTATAGAGAAAAAATACACCAATATTTATGACACCAAATTAGTATAACTAGATATATCATGAAATATATTTTCATAACGTAATTCTTTAGTATCATAAGTGATGCTATTATTTCCTATAAAATTGATCAAACTTAAGGCAATTTGATTTCGGTGATTCTAAAAATTGTTTTTTTAGAACAGAGATAGCATGTTATTAGATAACCTAATTCTCATTGCTCAGGATGGTAAGTAAGCTAATTCTTCTAGTAGTATAGCTAGCTATACTTTTCTGAAAAAATAGGTACGACGACCATGGCATGTCCAGAAGATAAAGGCCATCCCTAGCTATCATTCGGTCCAAAGATCAACATACATGGTGTAGCCATATGTTGGGGCCTTGGGGGACCACCTTTTTCTGGGTCTCTAGTCTCTACCGTCACAGAAGATTTGATTGGGACTGGATCTCACGCAGCACTGCCGGCCTTTCATGCTAGGCAGCGGAGCTTTACTGCCAGAATTCCAGAGGAATTAACCCAACTTTTGGAAGTAAAAGCAATTCATATTTGAAACCAAAATATGCCGCAGAATTTAACGCATGTTGCTTGATTCCACCACCTTAAACCTAGCGGAACCAAATAATGAAACGCATGCCACGCACGCACGTTCTCAAAAGAAAAACGAAAATAAAACATTACACGTATCACTCGTAGTTATTTTATATATACACATCAGATCCGTTCCAGAATTTTGACCATTTGAGTCCTTTGAACTTTATATAGTACCCTATGTACATATACATATACTATAGCAATGTTGATTATTGTTTTCTTTTTTGTGTGAACCGTGAACGTTACGCTACATTTTGTGACTATATTATACTTCCTTTATTCCAAATTATAAGACGTTTTGACATCTGTAGATGCATATATTTTATTATGTATTTAGACATAATATATATCTAGGTGCATAGGAAAAGCTATGAATCTAGAAAAAACAAAACTAGAACAGAGAGAGTATTATACTCATGCTAGAGAAGACCTTTCGTACGCTATAACCACCATATCTTCTTCACTCTTGACTTTTATACACCAGTACACGTGAGGGTGGACATCAATTTGATTCTTTGGTCTACCTGGTCAAAACAAAGACCAGAGGAACTGACAAAACAAGGTGAGATGCGGTTGAATTCCTTGCACGTGCATCCAACATATATGCTAGTAGTAGTCAATTACTTATCAATTATATCATCTGGTCTTTGCTTTGGTAATAGCTAAGCCGTCAGGTTCAAAACCAAATGGCCAGCAAGCCTTTTTTCTCTCCTTTTGATCCCTTTTCTTTACGACAAAAGACAGAGATGACAAATACTTCTTTTTATTCTTTTTCTTCAAGACAACAGAGAGATGTCAAATACTAGCTCTAGCTCAAGAATCCCTAAAGCGAGCTAGAACTTTGGGCGCATTAAAAATATTAGGTCGAATATTTTGGATTAAAAATATGTTTAAAGCACTTTATTTTATGCCAGACCTGATCATGGGCTATCCGATCCAACTTACGCGAAAAAACCAACCATCAGGTAAGCTCAAGCCATAGTTTTCGACCCATAACTCGACTCAAACAAAAAAAAAACACCAAACGTAGAAAAACCCAAGAAAAAACCTAACCTGGCACGAACAGACGTGCCCAACGAGAGGGCATAGGCCAAAAACTTGATCTCGACTCGACTTGTCGTTTGATAAGGTCTATTTTATACTAAACTCCGAATTTCATTTGAAGTGAAGACAAAGCCTCCCCCAGCTCTAGTTCATTAGTTCATTTGAAGTGAAGCTGAAGCTGTTAGAAGCACGCAAGCAGAGAAGCTGAAGCCGTGTGGAGCCATGCCAAAGAGGGCATTATAGCTTCTTCAGTTATGCTCTATCTAGTGGCTCTCCAACTATTCAGAACGACACGATGATCCATGCTGACAAAAGCAGATGATATACCACGATAAAAATTAACACACAAGTTACATTGGCAACTGGTCCTAACTATATCGCTATACAAAAAATTGGCACGTAGCCTACACAGGAGAGGGTTACGGGCTTACGGCCCACAAGGCCACAGCCCACAAGTATCAAAGCTAGCCGTCAGACAGCAATACAGATGACAGCCGGGTCTGAGAAAGCTAACAGTTCGGATTCGCGGCTTCACTTGCCCAGATGAGTCAAGATCCTGCTGACAAGTACCTCTTTCTTACCAGAAACCGGGAGGTCATGCGCGGTCAGGTAGGATTTCAATTCCGCTGCCGTCATTTGCTTCAGCTGCAAATGACAACCTTGGAATTTAGAAAACAATTATAGCAACCAAACAATATTGTATAACATGTCAATGATTATTGGCAATTGCAAAAACTTCAGCTCTAAATTCATTGGCATATTTCACCTAGAAGTGATATGCTGAATTCTAGTTGCATGTATACTCAGGAGACAAATTTTTAATTAACTTTAGCTTGTTGGTTAAGAAGAATTTGAGTGCATTTAGTGTCTGCAGAATAAATCCAGTGCCTCCCCGTTTAGTGTCTGCATGATATGGATCTTGCTAAAAGGATCTGACTACTCACTTTTCCATTGTCTGCAAGTTCTGCCCAATCATAAGCAGCACTTATCTGCGCAGCTGCATCAGTGATTTCCTTCCTCTTTTTTGAAGAATCACCACGGGAAGCTTTCCCTGCTGCTGCTTCTGCCTCCTCTTGGTCATAATTTTCACCACAGACTGAAGTCTTGAATTCCTCAATAGCTTTGACTACCCCTGGCCTGAGATAAGAATAGCAAGGAACATCCCACACAAGGCACAAATAAGATAAAGAGATAACTATTGCAAATTGCTTTTATATAACCAACAGGAATTCAGCTTGTTCAAGCATTCAATAAGTTACATTGTTATGCAGCTAACAATGGTGTGGAAATGTGTCTCCTGCTTTTCATTGTCCGGAAAAAAAATGTTACATTGTTATTTAGTAATGTCGCAAGCCCCTAAAAGAATGTCAGGGCAAAACTTGGCCACATAGACTGAATAATTGGATACTGACAAAAGGGCAAACTGACAAAGTAGTACATTTAGCATTGCATTACCTAAAGGTTATGAGGAGTACTCATCAGTTGCCTTCTTCCTAAAATCCTATATGGCGATGGATCACAGACAAACTACTACTAGCAAAAATCCAGAACAAACTTAATGATCCAACTTCAGACTAGGTCTTAATTTCCAAATAGAGACATAAAAAACTGATACCCAGAATGTCAAATTAAGTGGCGTAGAGTAATTGTGCCTCACCTGGGTGGTAGTAGGGGTAAACATTTTGGGCGAGGCGTCGACAAGGTAGACAACCATCTCCTTGTTCGCCTCCCTCTCCTGACTCCCCGAGCAAGCAATCCACAACACGCGAAGAATGCGGCGCCGTAGCAGCCAGCAGGGTCAAATTACTTTTCAGAACACTGCTCCAATATAAGGGGGAAAGAAGAAGAAAAAACGCAGGGAAGAGCCGGTACGAACCTGGAAGGTGTCTTCGTCTTCATCGCTGTCGTCGCGGAAGATGCCCTCTGGGTCTAGGTCCATGGCGCCGGCTTCCGAGCGAGGGGTCAGGCTTCTGGAACTGGAAGGTTCTAGAAACTCGCTAGGGTTTAAGACGGAGCAAAGGGACGAAGGGCGCGTGCGAAGGGACTACTGCTGCGCTTGCTCTGTCTTCTCGAGGAAGAAACAAAGCGAAACTCAGCTGGGCCTACGGCGCGGGCCAGAAGCTGCGGATATGGCCCATGGGCCAACCTACACACGATCGGGGCGACCGGGTCAGGCACGCGGACGACGAGGCACGCGACTCGATGGTGGTATGGCGCTCGGAGGCACGCGGACGACGACGGCAAGGCACGCGACTTTTAAGGCGATCAATATCTAAATATGTAGAGTTTTGTCGTAGGTTGTGATCGGACGTGGTCTAGTATTTAATGATATAGAGTTTATATTAGTTTAGACAACGTGCTCTACGTTCAGTTTGAGTCGGTCGATGACTTTATTTCTGAGCTCAGGTGCTTAAAGTTTGTTGTAGGTTACAAACGAGAGGGAGAAAGATAGGGGTGCAAGAGGTCCGGTCGGACTTTGGACTAAAGGGTCGAGAGTGACGAGAGCTCCGCTATGCGCTAAGTGTTCAAACGTCCGTTGTTCGTTGTTGGTTGTTCGAATCGATCGATGGGATGGTCGAATCTTGTCTCAATCGTCGGAGAGTCGCCGGAGTTGATTTTAATCGATCCTCTTTGTTGGGAGAGAGCACATTTCCTTTTATAGATAAAGGAAATTGTCTTACAAGAGAGAGAGAGAGTACGTATGCTACTAAATCTTGTTGTCCACGCCGTCGGGTACAAGATGATGATAGACGTCCACAATACTGTTTATATCAGACGCATGTGGGAGGTTTTTACTGCATTCACCATGTATGGCAAATGACGACGCCCATAACACTGTTGATGTCCAGAGGCATGTGGGGGGTCTTACCATGTTTGTCTGGCATGGAAATTGATGGTGCCCACAACACTGTAGGACAAACGTCGGCGCCCACAACACTGCTTCGGTTCTGACATTCCTGGAAGGTTGCAGGGCACCCTTCTGACATGCCCTGTCGGTACTGTCCTGCAGGTGTATAGGGTATGGTCCTTGATATTACGGTTAACTTGAGTGTCATGTTTTACTTGTTCCGCTTGTTTCCTGGGTCCTCACCGAGCGGACGTCCCCGGTCGGTTGGTCCTAGTCGGCTCCGACTGCGCCAGTCGAAGAAGAGCTGTAAGTAGAGGTTCGGTGCATCCCCGGTCGGAGACGCGGGTCGGAGTCGGAGGCGAGCACTGTTCCTCCTTGGCCAGGCCTTCCGGTCGGAGAGGCGGGCCGGAGTCAGAAGCGAGGCCTTCTGGTCCGAGAGGCGGGCCGGAGTTAGAGGCGAGCGTTGTTCCTCCTTGGCCAGGCCTTTCGGTCGGAGAGGCGGGCCGAGGTCTGAAGCGAGGCCTTTCGGTCGGAGAGGCGGTCTAGGGTCGGAGGCGAGCGTTGTTCCTCCTTGGTCAGGCCTTTCGGTCGGAGAGGCGGGCCGGAGTCGGAAGCGAGCGTTGTTCCCCCTTGGGCAGGCCTTCTGGTCGGAGACTGGATCGCCCTTCTGGCATGTCGTTTAGGTATTTTGGACCGGCCCAGGAATTGCGTGTCATTCGCAACATCGTCTCCTGGATCGAGCTTTTGCTGGAAAGCAAGTCCATGAGGGACCCTAGGTTTATGAACCCGACAGGAGCTCCTGAGCCCCCGGGCGATTCGGGTAGAATCGTCTGGAGGATTTTTGTCTTGACGGCGGGTGCGCACAAGCGCACCCGCGGGTGTAACCCCCAAGCCCCCGGGCGATTCGAGTAGAATAGTCTGGGGGGTTTTCGTGTTGCCAGCGGGGGAATTTTTTGTTTCGACAGCGGGTGCGCGCGAGCGCACCCGCGGGTATAGCCCCCGAGCCCCCGGGTGATTCGGGCAGAATCGCCTAGGGGGTTTTGTCAGCGTGTGTGTGTGTGCACCTTGGTGGGCGTAGCTTCCTCTTTTCAGTTTCGGACCCATCGTTTCTAGGAGCGCGGTCCCAAGCGTTTGGTTATGGCCGAGGGACTGGGCAGGATGGAGTCGTCAACCAGGGCCTCGGGAGTGCCGAGGGATTGGTCGAGACGGACTCACGGATCCAGGCATCGAGCGCAACTGAGGGACAACCAAGGGATCGGGCGAGATGGACTCGCGGATCAGGCGTCGGGCGCAGCCGAGGGATCGGGCGAGTCAGAGTCGCGGATCCCGACGCTGGGCGCGCTGGAGGACCGGGCGAGTCAGATTCATGGACCCAGGCGCCGGATGTGCCGAGGGATCGGGCGAGTCAGAGTCGCGGATCCAAGCGCCAGGCGCGCCGGGGGATCGGGCCAGTCGAGTCACGAATCCAGGCGTCGGGCGTGCCGAGGGATCAGGCGAGATGGAGTCGTGGACCCAGGTGGTGGACGTGCCGAGGGATCGGCGAGTCGGAGTCGCGGATCCAGGCGCTGGGTACGCCGGGGGATCGGGCGAGTCAGAGTCATGGACCCAAGCGCCAGACGTGTCGATGGATCGGTCGAGATGGACTCGTGGACCAGGCGTCGGACGCAACCGAGGGATCGGGTGAGTCGGAGTTGCGGATCCAGGCGCTGGGCGCGCCGGGGGACCGGGCAAGTCGGAGTCACGGACCTAGGCGCTAGACGTGCCGAGGGATCGGGCAAGTCAGAGTCGTGGATCCAGGCGCTGGGCGTGTCGGGGGATCGGGCGAGTCGAAGATGCAAATCCAGGAGTCAGGCGTGCCGAGGGATCGGGCGAGTCAAAGTCACGGATCCAGGCCCCTGAGCCCCGTTGGGCTCAGTATGGGTCAGTTGAGTTCCATGTGTTACCCTATCCACGGTTTCCGCAACCGGAGGGGCTGAGCTAACGTCGCTTGCCTCGATGGCTCGAGTGAAATCCGAGTCCGTCGTTCGTAACAGGGTCGGCATAGCCCTCATGTGGCATTCCACTGCTCCTTAACCCGTGTCTGGGCAGATGCCCGGGTCATTCCAGAGACTGACCTAGGTGGCCCACTGGCCTCCCCTCGATGGAGATTCTGTGGGCATGGCTCGAGGTTAGGATCGAACGAGAAGTTTGAGATGACCCTGTCTGCTTCGGAGCATACTGGGCGAGGGCCGCTGGGGCTCATCTACATTTTCTCTGCTGGCTCTGTTTGATGCGAGGCAGCCTCAAGCCCTTCGTGGCCAGCCTTTGAACCCTGGTCGATCGTTGCTCATGTTGAATGAGGCAACTGCCACTTCATGACGCAACACGGAGCATTGTGATGCATTTAACTACATATGCGATGCTTTGGATGTATGAGATGAATGAATGACTTGTATGAATGAATGTGTGAATGCGTGTATAAGAATGGATGAATGAATGTTTATGCATTCAAAAAATAAAATAAAGTAAGTGGGATTGGTAGAGTTACCTTGATGACTCGAGTGATAGGCTTTGGAGAGCTTTTATCGGAGATGTCCGATTGGGATCCGCGCTCATCGTTTATGATGGAGTTGGCATGGCTCACATGGGGTGTCCCTCTGCTCCTTACCTGTCTCTCGGCATTCTCCTGAGCCGTCCGATCGACTTGAGAGCCCGTTGGTCTCTCCTGGGCGGAGATCCTGTTGTTGGGCCCTTCCAAGTCTTGCCTGGGAAGGCGGAGAGCTGCCTGCGGGCAGTTGTGCCTTGTTTCTCGCGCCTGGCGTGCGGTAGTGGTGGGCCATACCTAGGCCATGTCCCTTCTAACGAGGCGCCGTCTCATCGGGCAGGGTGTGTCCCATCGGTCAGGGCGTGTCCTGTCGTATCCCATCCGTATTGAATGGGGGAAGGGAGAGGGTTTCTCGCCCCAATCCTTCGCCTTTCCTCAACTGCTGCGCCTCCTCTTTAAATAGGGGAAGGGAGAGGGCTTTCGTCCCATTCCTTCGCCTATTCCCCAACCGCTGCCTTTCCTCCTTCTTCTTTCTTGCCAAGAGCATTCGTGTGTCGCGGCAGTTCCTTGGAGAAAAAGGGGGAGAGCGAGGGAGAGGAGAAAACTCATAGATCCATTCGCGAATCCGAAGTGCAATGTCGAGCTGGAGGTCATCCATTGTGAGCGAGTCGGTGCTGGCCGCCTCCGCCGAGAAGGGGGTGCTGCCGCCGAAGGTGGTGGCGCACTAGAGGGCTCCCACGGGGGAGGCTTTTTTATGACCTCGGGCCGGTGAGGTCGTCTCCTGCCTTACCTTCCACGAGCGTGGCTAGGATACCCCACGCACTGGCTTCTACGTGGGCTCCTCAATGAGTGGGGCCTGGAGCTGCAGCACCTCAATCCGACTAGGTTGCTGCACATCGCCGGCTTCGTCGCCGTTTGCGAGGCCTTTCTTAGGATGGAGCCACACGTGGACTTCTTTCGGCGGCTCTTCTCTGGACGAGCCCTGTAGGAGGGGGACCCACCTAGGATCACACCGGTGGGGGGCTTCACGCTATAGAAGAAGCCGAGTACGTCGGGTGCCTACCCCGCATACTCCCCTGTGACTCCAACCAGGGGTGGCACGGGGAGTGGTTCTACATCAGGAACCCGGTGAAGGCGCCATTCCCATCATTCACTGGTAGGAGGCCGAATAGGTGGGATAGTTGCTCGTGAGGCCCTTCCAGCCAACAAAACAAGCTAGAGGTCATCGGGGTGGAGCTCCAGAAGTTGGTGCAACAAGGCCTTGACGAGGTGCAACAGGGCCTTGACAAAACAAGCTGGAGGTCATCGGGTTGCCCCACTGGCCAAGAGGATGTGGCCGATGTGGATGTACATCGGCCTAACGGACCCCGACCGTGTGTCGCCGGAGGAGTTGGTGAAGGACGAAGTCTGGAGCCGACTCGACCGGGTGCTGCGACTGAGGCCCAAAGAGTCCTTCGACGGAAAGCCCAGAGCACTTCACGCTTCGAAGCTATCCATCCTGGTACATTCTCCTCTCCTTATTTCGTGTCCCTTTTGATCCTACTCTCCTATAATCTTGACTTCGAGTCATATGTTTCGTAGGGACTCGAACGCTACAAGTCCCGGCCACATCTTCCGAAGGGACCGGAGGGCGTGGCTCGGCAGGTGGCCCTGAAGGAGGCGGTGGACGGGCAGAAGAAGAAGAGAGCTGAGAAGGCTCAGAGGAGGCACCAGAAGGAGTAGGATATCGCCCGGTGCATGCGGGCCGGGGAGAACAGGAGCGACGTCGAGGCGGAGCTCGAGTCAGAGGATCCCACGGAGATGGGTGATGACGTGATCTCCTTCGAGGAGGAGGGAGGCCGGGAGGTCACGACTTCAGTGGTGTGTCATGAGCCTCCGGTCGCGCCTACCAACGGTGGGCATGAGGTAGAGAGGCGTGGTGACACTCCTGCACCAAGGAAGCACACCACGAGCTCGGACGCCGTCGGCGAGTGGGAGGTGAAGCGGTCGCCGCACCCTTTGGAGGCGTCGCCGACTTTGTCCCTACCTGCGCCGAGCGCGGTGGAGCAAGCCAGGCGGTCAGAGGAGCAAGCTCATACCCTCATGTCTTTGGGGCTGGTGCCAGTGCGTGACCCACAGCGGGGGACTCCCCACCAGCTGCTCCGGCCGGCGCGCCTCAGGCCAGCAATCGCGATGATGTGTGGGCCAATCAGGAGTCGGCTGGGACAACTCCTCCCCCGGTCGAGGTGAGGTGGCGTGGCTCGCGACCTGCGAGTGGCCCTCGTCCGGCAGTCCTATTGCCAGTGGGTTGGGGCTTCAGAGCCCTATCGCTTGCGTCTCGGTATGCTTTCTCTGTTTCTTTTTTTATCTCATAGTTGTGCTTTCGGAGTGCGACTGACCTATTCTTTTTTACAGCGGCTAGATGCTGACGGGACTAAGCATCGCCCCAACTCCTATGCGGGTGGAGTGGACACCCAGCCTGCATTGAGCCGCGGTGAGTGGCGGGGAGAGCAGGCCGGTGGTAGCACGTCCTTCCCCTCCGGGGGTGGTGCCTTCCTAGCCGGTCGTAAGTACGGCGGCGGTGGAGGAGGTGATGGTGATGATCACAGCGGTGGCGGAGGCTGGGTCGAAGGTGACCTTCATGATCCCTCCCACGCCGACTGTGGTGGAAGAGGGGAGGGAGACTAGGCTCCCTGCCTCGCCGGGTGGAGGGCCGCATGGATCACCCTCCCGGTTGGAGCTGGAGGTGCCGGGGGGAGACATGGCCAAGCCGGAGGCGGAACATCTGCCGGTGGGCCGTGAAATCGAGATAGTGGAGGTCTCCTTCGACGACGAAGTAGGTGACATGGTGGAGCCACCGATGCCGTCGTAGGAGCTAGTGGTGGTCCGGTCATCGACTGGGCCTTCCAGTGGGCTGGGGGCGACCGACCTGGTGTGGCCCTGCCCCGAGGACCCGAGGAAGGTTCAGTTCATCCTTCGGGATGAGCAGGAGGATCAGCTCTGGGACGTGCTTGGGGGAGAGGATTTGCGATGGAGTTCGATCTCGCCCAAACCAGGGTGAAGCTGGAGGAGGCCCTGGAGCGGGTCAAGGTCATCCAGTAGGAGGTCATGATCGACCTGCCCCGGGTCATAGAGGTAAGTTTTCTGTGTTCGTCCTTGGCTCCTTGGTCTTCCACTGGTTGTCTCAGCACGCCTGCCTCTTGCTTTGTAGGGCCTGGAGGAGATGTTGAGCCGCAAGTCCCGTTTCCTCCGGGAGGAGCATGCTCGGGAGGCCACGATGTCGCGGCGGGTCACCGAGCTTGAGTGGCAGCTTGAGTCCGCCTGGTGCGAGTCCCAAGACTGGGCGGCGAAGGCAACCGAGGCACGGACGGTGGAACTGCTCGCGGCGGAGCGGGCGACCGCCGCTGAGCGGGGACTCAAGGCGACAAAGGTCCACCAGGAGGAGGCAGAGGCGGCACTCCAAAAGTCCCTGGCGGAGACCGAGGCGGCGTTCCAGGGTTCCCTAGAGGCCCTGGAGTCAGAGTGGAAGGCCCTAGAGTCAGAGCGAAAGGCTCGGTCGGAGGTTGACCAAGAAGTGCTCGTGCTCCGGGGCCAGGTGCTCGGGTCAGAGGAGGCGAATGCTCGGCTGCACGAGCAGGTGACTCGGCAGGAGGAGGGGCTCTCCATCCTCGAGAACACCTGCCTCGGTACATACCTTTTCTGCTTTTGGTTAATGTCTTGGTTTTTCCTTTCACTTGCTTCTGAGCTCGTCATCCTTCTTCCAGAACTAGGCGGAAAGGTTGGGTCACTGGAGCAAGACCTAGAGATGGCCAGGGTGACGATTGGTTGGAATGCGGAGGCACTGGGCAAGTCCCTTGAAGAGTGACATGCTCTCGAGGGGGAGCTTGACCAGCTTCGCAACGTCGCCTAGGTCATCATCTCGGAGGTCTTTGGGTCGGTGCCGAGCACCAGCACGCCCGCCGTCCGACTGGTGGAGGTTCCGAATGAGGTTCAGGACCTCATCTCTGACGGAATGTTCTATGGGACGTCGGGGGTGTTGACTTTGGTGGCGATGCACCACGAGGTCTTCGACCTCGAGGATCTTTCCTCTGATTTCCCTCTCGTGGTACCTACGGAGAGTTTGCTAGTAGCAAGCGGAGCGGATGATGGTCGTCTCGCAGGCCTCCTTGAGCAGGTCAACTGCGTCTTGCTGAGCCTCCATGGCTCAGTCGTGATCGAAGGCCTTCACTCTTGGGGCACCGTGGTCGATGTTGGAGGGCAGCACTACTTTAGCTCCGTAGGCCAGGATGACGGGTGTGAACCCTGTGGATTGGTTCGAGGTCATTTTTAGGCTCTAGAGGATCGCTGGGACCTCTGCAACCCATCGCCCGGCGTACTTGTTGAGTCGGTCAAAGATGCATGCTTAAGTCCTTAGAGGACCATGCCATTGGCACGCTCGACCTGACCGTTCGTACGTGGATGTCCGACCGAGGCCCAGTCAATCCTAATGCCATATCCATCACTGAAGTCTAGGAACTTCTTCCCGGTGAAGTTAGTTTCGTGATCAGTGATGATACAGTTAGGAACGCCGAACCGGTGGATGATGTCGAGGAAGAATTTGACCACCTCTTCCGAGCGGATGTTGGTGATGGGCTTCGCTTCTATCCACTTGGTGAATTTGTCGACCGCTATGAGTAAATGAGTGAAGCCGCCTGGGCCCTTTTTGAGGGGTCCTACCATGTCGAGGCCCCAGACCGTGAACGGCCAGGTGATGGGGACGGTTTGAAGCTCATGTGCCGGCAAATATGTTTACCGAGTGTAGAACTGACATCCTTCACACCTACGTACGACCTTCTCTACATCTCATAGCGTGGTGGGCCAGTAAAAACCTTAGCAAAAGGCTTTTCCGACCAGCAACCTCGGGGCTACGTGATGTCCGCAGATTCTGGCATGGACCTCGTGGAGGAGCTGCTTCCCTTGGTTGGTAGGGATGCACTTCATGAGTACTCCTGATGGACTTCGTTTGTAAAGTTTGTCACTGAGTGCGATGAACGTCTTGGCGCGTCGAGCGATCAGTGATGCTTTAGTCCTTTCGGGTGGGAGAACCTCCTCGAGGAGCGGTGCTCGCTAGTCGGTTTGATCGAGTGCCACCACGGTGACGTCGCCATGGAGGTACTAGGGTCGGAACCCCCGAGCGCTGGGTCGGTATCAGGGCGTGTCTAGATGGAATCTTCCAGGATGCGGGCGGACGGCTCATGGAGGTCATTGATGAAGACTCCATCCGGAGTCGGAGCCCGCCTGGCAGCCAATTTTGCGATAAAATCGGCGGTATCGTTGTCCCTTCTAGGGACATGATGCAGTTCAATCCCCTAGAATTTGTCCTCTAGCTTACGCACCTCCTGACAGTATGCTACCATGAGGGGCTTTTGTAAGAGGACTCCTTCATGACCTGGTCGATGACCAGCTCTGAGTCGCCACGAACGTAAAGTCACGTGGTGCCGAGCTTGATGGCGATTCATAGTCCATTGATGAGGGCCTCGTACTCCGCGGCATTGTTTCAGGCTAAAAAGTGGAGGTAGATGGTGTAGCGGAGCCTACTCCCATCTAGGGAGATCAGAACCACTCCAACCCCCGAGCCGAGTGCCATTATGGACCTATCGAAGTACATCGTCCAGTACTCGTGGGTGACGTCTAGGGTCAGAGCTGGATCTCTGTCCATTCAGCAACAAAATCCATGAGAGCCCAAGATTTGATAGCGGTACGGGGGATATACCTGATGTCGTGGCCCATGAGTTCGAGTGCCCACTTAGAGATCCATCCCATGGCGTCACAGTTACGGACGATGTCTCTGAGTGGGTATGAAGTGACGACCATGACTTCGTGGTCGCTGAAGTAGTGCAGGAGCTTTCGGGTCACCATCAGCACGGCGTATAGGAGTTTTTGCACTTCGGGGTACCGGACCTTAGGGTCGGTGAGTACTTCTCCGATGAAGTATACGGGTCGTTGGACCTTAAGGTGGTGTCCTAGCTTCTCCCTTTCGATGACTAGGGCGGCGCTCACCACGTGGTTGCTTGCCGCGATGTAGAGGAGGAAGGGTTCTCCCCGTTCAGGAGCGACGAGGATTGGGGCCGATGTCAGTGACGCTTTGAGGCTCTCCAAAGCCTGCTATGCTTCCTCAGTCTAGACGAACGTGTCTGTCCTTTTGAGTAGCTTGTAGAGAGGCATCCCTCGCTCACCGAGCCAGGAGATGAACTGACTCACGGCTGTTAGACAGCCGATGAGCCTTTGTATGCCCTTGACGTTGCATATGGGGCCCATGTTGGAGATGGCCATGATTTTTTCGGGGTTGGCCTCGATACCGCGTTTGGACACGATGTATCCAAGTAGCTCTCCCTTCGGAACCATGAAAACATATTTTTTGGGATTCAATTTGATGTTGAACCTTAGGAGGTTCGCGAACGTTGCGGCCAAGTTTGCGATCAGGTCACAAGCTTAAGCCGTTTTGACCACTATGTCATCAACATAGACGGCGATTGTTGGTTTCGGCTGCTTGGCTTGATCAGGCTGATCAAGCGGGTTGATTTGATCGGCGAAGCTTTGTTGCTTGCACCTTTGGTAGGTGGCACCAGCATTCTTTAGACCAAAGGGCATGGTTACGTAACAGTACGAACCATACGAGGTGATAAACGAGGTTGCGAGCTGATCAGACTCTTTCATCGTGATCTGGTGATAGCCTGAGTAGGCATCCAGAAAGAAGAGGATCTCGCATCCCGAGGTGGAGTCGACTATCTGGTCTATGAGCGGCAAAGGAAAGTGATCCTTTGGACACGCTTTGTTGAGGCCAATATAATCAACGCATATTCTCCATTTCCCTGTCTTCTTTTTAACAAGAACAGGATTGGCAAGCCAGTCGGAGTGGAATACCTCTCTGATGAAGCCGGCTGCCAGGAGTTTGGCGACCTCCTCGCCTATGGTCCTATGCCTCTCATCGTTAAAGCAACGTAGGCATTGCTTGGTGGGCTTCGAGCCTGGGACGAGGCGTAGTGCATGCTCGACGACCTCCCATGGTATGCCCAGCATGTCAAAAGGTTTCCATGCGAAGACATCACGATTGGCCCGGCATGCAAAGACATTCCTATTTGGCCGAGAGCTAGGTCCTGATCCACACTGTCTTGGTTGGGTCGGTGGGGTCGATACCCACCGCCTTGGTCTCGTCGAGCGGGCGGAAGGCAGCTGAGGAGGTTGGCTTGTTGCCGTCCAGGACTGCTGGGGTCGGTAACTCCCCGAGTCGCGGGAGCTCGGACGAGTTGATGACGGTAGTGGCGAGTAAATAATGCTCGTGGTCGCACGTGAAGGCGTGCGGGAAGGTGCTACCTACAGTGATGACGTCGTTCGGTCCTGGCATCTTCAACTTCAGGTAGGTGTAGTTGGGGACCACCATGAACTTGGTGTAGCACGGCCGCCCCAAGATGGCGTGGTAAGACCCTGGAAGTGCACCACCTCGAAGGTAAGCACCTCCGAGTGGAAGTTGGCTCGGTCGCCAAACATGACGGGCAAGTCGATCTACCCAAGCGGGTACACCTACGCTCCCGGGATCACGCTGTGGAAGGGAGAGCTCGCCGGACGGAGCTCCGACCGAGGGATGAGCATGGCGTCGAGGGTGTCGATGTAGAGGATATTGAGGCCGCTACCTTCGTCCATCAACACCTTGGTGAGGCGCTTCTTGCGGATGATGAGGTCGACGACGAGCGGGTAGCGTCCTAGTCTGGCGACGTGGGATGGATGGTCCCTCTGATCAAAAGTGATCAGAGATTCTAACCAGCGGAGGAAGGAGGGGACGGCTGTCTCGGTGACGCATGTCTCTCGGTAGCACAGTTTATGCTAGCGCTTGGAGTAGATAGCATCGGGTCCCCCGAAGATCATGATGCATTCCTCGGGGTCAGGAAAGCTATCCTCGTCCTTGCCCGCCGCGCCTCCTTTCTTGGCTATCGCCTCCTTGTCCTTTCCTTCTTTCGGCCTGCCGGCCTGTCGTAGGAAGCGCTTGAGGAGCTCGCAGTCTTTGTAGAGGTGCTTGACGGGGTAAGCGTGGTTGGTGCATGGGCTATCCATGAACTTGTTGAAGTGGTCAGGCTGGCCCTGCTAGGGCTGCTTGCTCGTACGATCAGCTGCGGCGACCAAAGCAGAGTTGGCTAGTCGGCGCCGATCCTTCTTGTTCTTTTTGCCCCTCTGTGTGGAGGGGCCCTCGTCTTGATCCTCGCACTTGGCCTTGCCCTTGTCCTGACCTCCGTTGAAGACCACTCCGACCACCTCCTCGCCAGAGGCATGGTTCATAGCGACGTCGAGCAGGTCGCGGGTGGTCTGGGGCTTCAGACAGTAAAGCTTATGAATCAAAGACTCACAGGTTGTTCTAGATAGAAATGCGCTGATGACGTCCGCGTCGACGACATCAGGAAGGGAGTTGCACCGCTTCGAGAACCTACGGATGTAATCTCACAGGGACTCGTTGGGCTCCTGCTGGCAGCTCTTGAGGTCCCAAGAGTTCCCAAGGCGGACATACATCCCCTAGAAGTTCCCGACGAAGACCCTCTTGAGGTCCGCACAGTCGCGGATGCTATCGTGTGGGAGGAATTCGAGCCATGCTTGAACGTGTTCCCCCACACAAATGGGGAGGTACTGAATGATGAAGTGGTCATCATCCACTCCTCCTGCTCGACAGCTGAGCCGAAAGTCATCGACTCATATTCCGAGGTTCGTCTCCCCGGTATACATGGCGATGTTGGTAGGAAGTCGGAAGCGCTATGGAAATGGTGGTCTCTAGATGAGCCAGCCAAAGGCCCTTGGTCCCAGGCCATCTAGGCTAGGACTCCAGTCGTTGGGTCGGTGACCGCGCCTAGGGTGCATTTCACCGGTCCCTTCAATGGTCCGGTCGGAGCCCGTGTCGCCTGCTCTCACCGCCGCCCGATGGGCGTCATCATCATGCCGGGCCCGACGCCGGTTGTTGATGACGCTGCGAGTGTCTCGGTTCGGCCTGAGGCATTCACGCACGGGTGGCCAGTGTGGAGCGGGTGCCATGTCAGGTCGTGGCGCAGCTGCGCCCTCCCGTCCCACGCCCAGCGGCCGTAGTGGTGAGCGGATGGAGCGGTTGGACTGGCGTGCGCCCGTTCCCCCGGTAGGGAAAGAGGCCGCGAGTCGGTGGTGCGACTCGAAGCTTTTCGCCTATTGAACGACGGCGGTCTCCACCTCCGCCCAGAGGTTCCGGTCGACTACCTGCTCTTGTGGGTCGACGGGCTCGGGAAGGCCGCGCAGAAGCATCGCTGCCACGGCGATGTTCTGGCCAGCCCGAGCGAACTATGGGGGATCGTTCCCCCCATCGATGATGTTGTGCTATACCTAGCGAGCGTGATCCCGGGCACCGCTCGCTGGATTACGCGCACGGGGCACATCGTGGTGTGCCGAGCGCGCCGGCGCAGGTGGCAGCTGGTTCTGTCGCCTTTGTCGTAGCTCGTCGTCGTGCGCCTACGCACACGCGAGGGCCTCCGTGCGAGGGTCCGAACGGGTGTGGGTCTATAGAGACTCCGCCACCACCGGCGGCTGTCCTAGAGTGTCTGCCATAGCGCACTCCCAGGATAGAGGGTGGCTAGGTGCCACGACTTTGCCGATGCTGGAGCCGTCGCTCTCAACATCGTCATCCATGAGGTCATGAAATGAGGTGAGAGTGTAGCTCGCCATCCCCATGAGTTCGGATGTGAGAGGGGGCGGCGCCAGCATCCTTCGGAGCCCCCAGCCGTACGCGTCCGCGGGGGTCTTACCATGTTTGCCTGGCATGGAAATTGAAGGCGCCCACAACACTGTAGGACAAACGTCGGCGCCCACAACACTACTTGGGTTCTGACATTCCTAGAAGGCTGTAGGGCACCCTTCTGACATGACCTGTTGGTACTGTCCTGCAGGTGTACAGGGTACGGTCCTTGATATTGCGGTTGACTTAAGTGCCCTGTTTTACTTGCTCCGCTCGTTTCCTGGGTCCTCACCGAGCGGGTGTCCTCGGTCGGTTGGTCCTAGTCGGCTCCGACTGCGCTAGTCGGAGAAGAGTTGTAAGCAGAGGTTTGGTGCATCCCCGGACAGAGACAAGGGTCGGAGTCAGAGGCGAGCGATGTTCCCCCTTGGTCAGGCCTTCCGGTCGGAGAGGCGGGTCGAAGTCGGAAGCGAGGCCTTCCGGTATGAGAGGCGGGCTAGAGTCAGAGACGAGCGTTGTTCCTCCTTGGCCAGGCCTTCCGGTCGGAGAGGCGGGCCGGGGTCAGAAGCGAGGCCTTTCGGTCGAAGAGGCGGGCCGGGGTCGGAAGCGAGGCCTTCCGGTAGGAGAGACGGGCCGGGGTTGGAGGTGAGCGTTGTTCCTCCTTGGCCAGGCCTTCCGGTCGGAGAGGCGGGCCGGAGTCAGAAGCGAGTGTTGTTCCCCCTTGGCTAGGTTTTTCGGTCCGAGACTGGATCGCCCTTCTGGCCTGTCGTTTAGGTATTTTGGGCTGGCCCAGGAGTTGTGTGTCGTTCGCAACGTCGTCTGCTGGGCCGAGCTTTTGCTGGGAAGCAGGTCCATGAGGGACCCCGGGTTTATGAACTCGACAGGTGGTATGGCGCTCGACGGGGATGAGCTCGTCGGCGGGGAGTCGGTCGACGGGCAGGCATTCGCGGTAGGGTGGCAGCCGGCGAGACGACCCTCGTCGGTGGAAAGGCTCTCGGCGGGAGGAGCTCATAGGAGCGGAAACAGCCAACGGAGAGCCAAAGGCGCTCGAGGACCATGACGATTGACGGGGAGGCCCATGAGTCAATGACGGAAGGAGCGGACCAATAACTCATTAGAAAAAGGGATTTTTTTGGATTCACGACATTATAATTTTGAAAGTTTGGAGATAGTCACTACAATTCATCTATTTGGAACTCTTCCTGACCCATTGTCGGATACGAGATGTGTACGACGTTAAGCCCCAGCGTCCTCTCCGTTAGACAGGCCCGCCCATGGCGTCTTCTTGCATGAAATGAAGCAATGGATCGCGCCATCATCCCCGCCGGTGTCCCAGGGCCCTCGCCAGCGCCATGGCGGAGCTGAGCTTGCCCGCCATGCATGCATGGTCGGCAAACTTCTGGCGCACCACATGGTGGCGGCGCAGTGCAATCCGAAAAAGCCGCTTGAGTCCGACGTCGACCGAACAAAGCGGAGCAGCCGGGCGCTTCGCCGGGCGAGCTCGAGTCGCGGCGAGGCGAAGCCGCCCCCGTGAACTCGCATCGGCCTCGTGGCCCTGCGAGAAGAACCACGCGCCTCGGTCATGCCCTTGAACACCTTCCTACAGCGTCGTGTGGTTGGTGCGCCCGGCCTTCGTGGTGGTACTATGGCATGCAGTACACATCCAACGACGCCTTGGCGAGGTCGTGGCGCTGAACGCCGGCGCCCACAAGCGCACCACCGATGCTTCGTGCTCGTGGACGATAGGGACGATGTCGCCGAAGGTCGTTGACGCTAAAGTTCGCAACACGCGACGCCGAGCGCGGGCGCGATGCACACAAGACCTCCATGATTCGATGCGTGGATGACATTGTGGAGGAGCTCTACGGCCAGGGGGATGATGAGGCGTTCGCTTTGCTCCATGTCTGAAGCTTCGGCGACGACAGCGCATCATCTAGCGATCACTCCGGATCGCCGCGGGACGTTCTGCGGCGGTCGAAAGGGGCAAATTGACCTGAGCTTGCGCGCGCGGCGGGCGGCCGCTGCGCTTCGCTCCACGCTACCGCACCATCTTCCACGGCTGCTCCGCGTCCGTCTGGCGACCACGAGAGCGCCATTCGGCAACCTTTGGCCCCGATGACGTGTGCACATCCTCCAACGCTAGGGCGGGGAATGCTGCTGCCGCAAGCTCGGGCCGCGGCATGGCGCGTCTTGAGCTTCAGATCGAAAAAAAGGGCGGCCATGGCACCGCTCCGCCATGGCGCCAAGCGAGGACGAGACGGAATGGGGGACGCCGCCGCCGGCGATAACGCAGCCACCGCCCGCTTATGTGCAGATCCGCCCAGGGTGGGCTTGTTCTAACGGAGAGGAGACGGGGACTTAACGTCGTACACATATCTGTATGCATACATGTCTGACAATGGGTCCATATACGGTATAAGTGTAGAAAAATGGCATGGACAAGAGAGACATGAAATTATAATGGCAGTTCTCCAAATAGGTGAATTGTAATGGCGTATCTCCAAACTTGTAAAATTATAATGGCGTGATAAAAAAAACCCTTAAAAAAAGCGATGGAGTAGCCAAACGCGTATAATAAATAAAGTAATCAAAACAGAATATTATTATATATATATATATATTTGTATTTCTCAATCAAAAACGAAATGAGTTTTTTTGGACTGGGGGAGTATACCTAAAAAAAGGAAATGTTACTCATTCAGAAAAGATAGATTTTACCTTTTTTTAGAAAAAATAGATTTTACCTGAACACTATCGCTGCGTTCGCGGGCCTGAAAAGTTCAGACCAGTCGGCTGCTCTCCTCATAAAAACACAGTTTATCTTTCATCCGCTGCAATATTTCTCTCTCACACAGCCAGCCGCTACAGTATTTTAACTTTTTTTTTCAGACAAACGAGCGGACCCTATACCTCTCCAACGTCCAACCAGGCTGAAACGCCCCCATTTGAGGCGCACCATGTCAACGGGTCCAGGAAAACCGACCACGGATAGGCGGGGTCGAAACACAACCAGCCAGAAATAGAAACACATTTCCGTCCGTACGTGCCCACCTGTCCATTCCCCGAGAATTCGAACGCCCAGAGAGGCAATGGCAAAACACGCAGGGGTCCCCAAACGGAAATCTCCCGCCCCCTACCCAAAAACATCCGCAACGAGCGCGCCTGCCTACTCGTCCGCTGGCCGCCACCGCGCAACGAAACCGCAATCCGCTCCAGCTCATCCCGCCTGCGGCGAGCACGCCTCCCCGTCCAGCGTCCACGCACACCACGCGGCCTGCCAAATCCCAGTCGCGCAAACCAGAATCTCTTTTGGTTTTGGAAACAACGGCGCCGCTCTGCATTCTGAAATGCCAATCACGCAATCCAGAATCCTTTTGGTTCTTTGGGAAGTATTAATATGTAAGCAAAGCACGATTCTAGAGATTTCGCCAAGATTCCAGCGTCATTTTCGAACAAATCCCCAGCCTTTTCTCCGTATATGATGATGCTACGAACCTTCTCTACATCCAACAAAATCAACTAATCCAACAATTGAACGAAGAACCCGATTACAATTGCAGTCAAATGCAGAAACCAGAACCAAACATGATGCAATGCTAGGATCCTTCTCTACAATCTAAATCCAACAAAATCAACCAATGCAGCAATTGAATAGCAGCAACCAGAAATGCAAACACGATGCAACCAAAAACGATCTGACAGCATCAAGGCAACAGCCCCGGAATCATGAAATAGCATAATACTATTATAGCTTAACTCGATGTTCATCATGCAAGCAGGGAGGAGCATGACTGATCGCACACGAAAACCATCCCAAGTTTTCACAGACGACCGGTTACTACCTTTTTGAAGGCTCTGAGCCTCATGCCGGAGCTACTGGCGAATCTAGGACCTACTGACTAGACAGATCAAAATCCAGATAGGAAGCAGGAGGGGGAAATCTATACTATAGGCGGAATGGAGCGAGGGAGGGGGTCTCGCCGGCGCCTAGGCAGGCAGGCAGGGAGCCTACTTCTTGGCCTTCCTGGCCGCGCCCTTTCTGGCCGGAGCGGCGGCGGCGGCCTTCTTGGGGGTCGCCGCCTTCTTCTTGGGCGATGCCACTACCTTCTTCTTGGCAGCAGCAGCAGCAGGAGCAGCTGCCTTGGCGGAGGTCTTGGCTACCTTGGGAGGGCGCCCGCGGGGATTGGGCAGCGACGCGGCGGCGGGAGCAGCGGGCTTGGCCTTCGCGTTGGGCTTCGCCGCCGTCTTGGCCTTCGCCTTCGGCGAGGCCTTGGGCTTGGCAGCGGCCGCCTTGGGTGCCTTGGGCTTGGCGTCAGCGGCAGCTCGGGCGACCGGCAGCTTGAAGGAGTTCTTCATCCTCGTCAGCTTGCCGGCGGCAGCGAGCTTCTTCAGCTGCACGGTCAGCTGCTTGCGGAAGTTAGAGGGAAGCTTGCCGCCGTGCTTCTCCTCCACGTACTTGCCTATGGCTACCGAGCTCGACCCGGTCCTCTCCTTCAGGTCAGCGATTGCCTCTGAAATCATCTGCAACCAGAGCAAAAAAAATTGCATCTCAGATTCAGGATCGAATTCGCTAACATTGAACAAAAGCCAGCGCCAAAACCGATCCAACATATTCCTCATCACGAACAAGCAATCAAACAACGAATCAACTCGATCGCAACGGACTAAACCACCGGCGCTCTCACCTCGGCGTAGGGAGGGTGCGCCGCCGGCTTCTTTGCCTTGTCCTTCTCCTTCGGCGCCTTCTCCTTCGGTGCCGCCTTCTTCGCCTTGTTCTTTTCCGCCTCCTGGGCCGCCGGTGCCTCAGCCTCCACCTCGGTCACCGGGACCTCGGCAACAACAGCCTCCTCCGTCGCCATCGCCGACTGCTACACTACTACCCTCCCAACCCTCTCAGGAACTGCGCGTGCGCTACTGGGTTCGCTCGCTGTGTCAGCGGCGGCGGCGGGGGGTGAAGAGACCGGAGGCGAGGACGAGACCGTTTAAATGGCGGTGGCGAGTGGAAAGGCTCAGGGACGTAGCGCCGCGCCGTGATTGGCCAAGCGGGTTCACACGCGGATCGCTACCCCGCCGCGGCTGGGGCTCCTCGCGGGACGTCGGATGCGCCTGGATCCAACGGGTGGGGACGCTCGCCGCGCGGTGGCTCGGATGCTGGCCTCCTGGTCCTGGGTCGACGCCAGCGGACGCGACCTGTTGCATCTGTGCTTCTCTAACGAATCCCCGAGCTGACCTCTCGCGACGTGATCCATCGTTTCTCTTGAAACTCAGTGTGTTTGTAGGGGACTAAATTATCTTTCAAATGCGAGTGGTTTGGTCTGATTTGGTTGAGAGTTCAGAGAAAAATTGGGAGTTCGGTGCGGACAGGTCTGTTTTTGGGAATCTCCGTGCAAGTGTGTTTCTCTTCCGACTTAGGGGCACGAATTCTCCGGGCATGATCCATCGTTTTGAACCAAATTTCGTGCGGGCATGGACCTCAAAATTATCTTTCGAATGGGACTGGTCTCGTTCGATTTGGTTGAGAATCAAACGAGAAATAGTCGATCAAGTGATGGCTGGTCTGGGTAGTGACTCTCCTAGTCTCTTTCGATTTGGTTGAGAATCAAACGAGAAATAGTCGATCAAGTGATGGCTGGTCTTGGTGGTGACTCTCCTGCGTTTGTCATGATACAGCGTGCACCGCACCCAAAGTGCAAATTCAGTTACATACGTCAAAAAAAAAACTAGATCGAGGCCTGTCACATACCAGTATCTAGCATCATTATCAGAATCAAACATGAGGATACTATTGACTAGTAGATTCAGCACAAAGGGGAACAGTGATCAAGTGCCATAAGCATATTTTTTCCTTCTAAATGCCCAATTTTTTTTCAAACAAAAATGGATAATAGCCGCGTGGTTTCAAATTGAAAACAGCAAAAATGCAGGATGGAAATTAGATCTATCAATCAAGAACTTGTTTTTAAAGAAGTGGATCGGAGTTTCTTACTTTGGGCATGCTTGGCGAAGACAGCAGATTTCCATGGCAAAGCTGGCATTTCCTGCTCCTCATCGGATGCTTTCGTGTAACCACCATCGTTGAATCCTACTTACTCCTGCCAAATACAACAACGATGGATGTGGCATCAGCACACAAGTATATACTTTGATAACGCGAGAGGAATTAAGTGAACATATCAACGTATAGAATGTTCAAATGTAAAAGGAAAACATCATTCCTTTATGATGGAATGCTCTGAGTGATTAATTGGGCATATCGATGCTAGCTATAGAATGTCAAAAGGTCTTTTAAGTTGCTATACAAGCACGTTGGTTCTGAAGTCTACAGTGCTCACCAAAATAGGAGTCAACATTGTACCAAAAGTTTGCCAATGCCGAAAGTAGTGAGCAGTTAAATCATATTAGGAAAACTTTAGGCATTGGGGTCAGTGTCCCATGTAAGGTGTTCAACATTTTTGCTCCTTTTTAAGCAAGTTGGGGTGACATGGGGAGATTTCTATAAAAATTGAGTAGTTTCCGTGTAGATTACTATGAGAGAGAGAAAAACGCAGTTAAGCCGACCACACATAACTCAAAAGAAAGAGAAAAAGGAGAACGATTTGTAATTCAATTCACGTCATTACGCGCATACGACCTCAACCACTTCCAACAGCTAACAAAGACCCTCGATCTTTGAGCCACCCCACCCACCTCCTGTCAGTCACCCTCCCACGTGTGCCCTCTCTCGACCGAGGTAATCGCTTTCGTTCCCATTGTTGACCTTCCCCGCCAAACATTCTCCCGTAAGTCACAAGACGTCGTCGTCACTCGGCCCACCTACCCACCCTGACTCCAACCATCCTCTTTAAGATCAATGTCCTTCCAAAACCTAAGGCCGTAAATCTCCAATCCCCAAACCCATCCAACCCTAAATCTAGGGTTTTCGTTCTTCTTCAACTCCCGCTTCTTCAACTACACATCGCAAGATCTAACTTCTTCTTCAACCCCAAACCACCATGCCTCCAATATAGGAGTGAGAAAGAAATAAAGAAGGGGAAGAAGAAAGAAGGTTGACTTGCCTGGGTATCTGTCGTAGTTCGCCGCTGCTGCCACCAAAGTCTATGCTACTTGATCTTATCCTCACCGGATCTGGAAGGGAGAAAGAGTTTGGATTTGAGAGGAAGCGCGTCGATGACCCCATGAAGAATTAATAGGTTACACTACTATAGAAATCTTTATTGAGGCGGGCAGAAACGATTTTCTGAGGCGGGCGTCTCAACAACCTCCATTGAAAGGCCTCGGTTAATCAGGATTTACATAGGTGGTGCAGTATGCCCGCCTTGATTAATGAAAATAAAAAAACAATCAAAATCCTAGACCTGGTTAAGTCTGGGCAGATCTGGGCTGCTAGCAGCAGCACCACCGGATCCGCACCTAGACGCGCTGGATCCACATTTGCACGCGCCGGTGGTGGAGGAAGGGGAGTTGGATCGCCGAATCTGTGCTCGTTGGTGGGGAAGGAGGCGAGGGGCCGCCGGATCTACGGTGCTGGAGGTGCTCCGGCGGTGGTGGCAGCGCTAGATCCGCTCAATCATCGGGGTGAGGGACAGGACGCCTACCATTGCTGCTGTCAAAGGTGTTGCGCCCACCGACGGAGGGGCGACGCACCCGCCACGCCGCTGCTGGAGAGCCGCGCCAACCGTGCCGCCTCCACCGCGCTAGAGAGTCGAGCGAGGAAGAGGGAGAGGGAGGGGGAGGGGCGCGCGTGGTGGCCGCCCCTTGTGCGGTCGAGGGTGAGGGAGATAGAGAGGAGGGCAAGTGAGGGAGTGAGAGGAGTGCGACGGTCGGGTGAGACAAAGAGAGAAGGAAAGGTAGATTGGATAAGTGAGGGAAACCCTAACTCTGCTATTTATATAAGCCCGATAGGAGGTGTGGTTATGTGCTTTGGCTGGGCCTCAACTGCATTAACGGGGGCAGGCTTTTTAAGTGGACCGCCTGCAAAAATGGAGGCATTTTTGGAGGCGGGCCGTAAATATATTTCAAACCACCTCCGTAAATCGATTTTGCAAGACGGTTAATTGTGACCGCCTCGGTTAATGAAAACGACCGCCTGCATTAATCACCATGCATTAACCGAGGCGGTTTGATTTTATAAATGCCTCGGTTAATAAAAGGGCACCACCTCGCAAAATCATTTGTGTAGTAGTGTTAAGGCTTCACTAGATTTTAGAGGTTGACTTGCCTAGGATCCATCGTAGTCCACAGCTGCTACCACCAAAGTCTGTGCTACATGCCCTTGCTGTCACCAAATCTAAAAGGGTGAGAGAGTTTGGATCTGAGAGGAACCGCATCAGTGACCTTGTGAAGAGTTAATAGGTTAAGGCATCAATGGATCTAAGAGGTCGACCTACCTAGGGATATGCTGCGGTCCACAGCCGCTGCCACTGAGCCCATGCTACTTGCCCTCACTGTCATCGGATCTGAAAGGGAGAGAGAATTTGGATCTGATAGGAAGTGGAACGGTGACCCCGTAAAGAGTTAGTAGGTTAAGGCATCACGAGATCTGAGAGGTCAACTTGCCTGGGGATCCATTGTAGTCTGCAGTCGCTGCCACCAAAGTCCATCCTCCTTGCCATCTCCATCACCGGATCTGAAAGGGAAAAGAGTTTGGATCCAAGAGAACGCGCGTCAGTGACCCTATGAAGAGTTAATGGGTTAAGGTGTCACCAGATTTGAGAGGTTGACTTGCATGGGGATCTGCTATAGTCTGGAGTCACTGCCATCGAAGTCTGTGCTCTTGCCCTCGCCGTCACCAGATCTGAAAGGGAGAGAGAGTTTGGATATGAGAGGGAGCGTGTCGGTGATGCCGTGAAGATTTAATAGGTAAATATGTGGTCCCTACTGTGTAGGAGGATGGCTAAACACGTGATCGACTGCAATTAAGTCTTTACTAAATTAAAGGCATAGGATTCCTACCACATATCCAATGGGTGCAAAAAAGCTTACATTGACTCATTTATATGTTCTATATATGTTAATTTAGAACTCAATTATGTGTTCCTAAATTTTCTTAAAAATCTATTCGTGTCCAAAAAAAGACTTTGCATTAGAACAAACCAATACTCCCAGAGAAGTTGCATGTGTATCACAAGTGCACTGTGACACTATCTATCTACTATACGCATCATCACCCTAACAAGAAAACCAATGAAGTTATCTATATGCCACTTTAATCGGAGCAAGACAGGAGGGACATCCTTACTTGGTTATCAATAAAATTGACATAAAACTTTGGCAAGAAGGCACAAACAAAGTGTTGCAAGCAGGGCATGCATGCCTTCTTCAAAGGAAGTTGTGTCAAAGTCACATTGTCATGTTCGACAGCTTCAAAACAAATACAGTTCTACAATCATGTTTATAGTATGACGTGGAGGTTGTGTGTTACTCTCTTAGCATATATACCATCACATTGCATAGGATGCATGCAATCAATCTCCCTTTGATCCACTGAAAGATATACTTATGAAGGTAGTAATGGGTAAAGCACATTGTTTATAATGAGAAAGCCAACCTGAAGAAGGTCAAAGTCAATATTAAAATAGGTTCTCCTTGAGCATGTAACTTAGGATCTTTCAAGCCATGTTATCAAGGCTACACCTTTCATGCATAAGTCATTTCTTCGTATGATTCAAGAATAATTTGATCATTCACATACAGTATGACTCATCATAGCTTGATTAGTACCTCAGATAAATGAAAGTGCTTGCTTCTTCACCTTAGCCGTGGTACCTCAGTTGCCATGCTATTGCTTGCCCTTAACCTTGGATTAATCCCTCAAATCCCGTTCCTTGCTACTTTCACTTCATCTAGACATCCTCAAGTCATACCATGTATTGTTCTACCTTAAGCATCCACTAAAATCCATTTCTTCAATAACCTGATCATTGCTTGATACTTTCCTTTTGCATCAATTTTGAGATAAATCAAAGTTCCATATTTTCTCTCCATTTC